>JBCAUA010027475.1:0-12445 GCA_038406235.1 Peronia verruculata
ATCTATCTATCTATCTATCTATCTATCTATCTATCTATCTATCTATCTATCTATCTATCTGCCTGTCTGTCTGTCTGCCTGTCTGTCGATCGAATTATCTGTCTATGTATCTACTTGTCTGTCTGTCTGTCTACGTGGCTCTTACCTCATTGTGTCACAGGTTCTAGGCGCTTTGCAGTCTATTAGGACGCCCACAAATCAAATAAGCCGCCTTATTTGTTTCTCAGAAAGCCGAGAACGAAAATATACCCTCTCAAAATATTCATAGATTCTAATGCGCCTAAAGCCTGTATCATGCTGGATTAAGCGCTATGTTATTTCTATAGATTTTTATTATTATGTTCATTCTTGCTTTGTTATTGTTGAAATTATTATTATTATTTTGAATTTTTACATGTAATTTGTCACGATGATTGATAACGCTTTGTTTTGTCTGTGTTTCACAGCCTGGAGAGCCGCGACAACCCGTTCCTGCCGGGCGGCGAGCTGTCCCGGGAGGCTGAGGACCTTCTGTCGAGGGCCACCATCATCCGTGACAACTTCTATCTCAACGAGGAGGAGAAGCGAACACTGCGAGAGCAGCAACAGCAAGACCTGATACTACAGCAGCAACAGCAAGAGCAGCAGCAGCAGCAAGCACAGAAACAGCAGCGGGGCACCAAACACGTTCAGATCCTGGACCACCACGATGGTTCCGTCCACAGTAGCAGGGACGGCTCCGCCCCTGGCAGCGAGGCGGTGGAGGAGCGAATCTCGCCAGCCGTCCGGGCTAACGCTGCAGAGGCGGCACCCCCGGCCACTAACGGCGGCGGCGATGCGCAGCCGCGAGAGAACGGCAGAGTAGGCGACATGGCCGCCACGGCCACAGCCTCTCCGGACAGTGTCAAACTGGCCATTCCAGATGGTGAGGGTCAGTCGTTACCAGCGAGTCAGACGGGGGCCAGCGGACCCCCAGGGGGTGGGGAGCTACAGGTGCAGGACTCAGAGAAGAAGAGAAGAAATAAATGCTGCTCTATAATGTAGACTCGACTTCGGAAAGCAAAGGGGCGATCATCATTACGTCACAGGCACTACTCGTGGTATCTTTTTTTTTTGTTTTTTTAAGACTATTATCCAATCAGTGTCGAATGACCTCTGTGAATTTTATTCTTCAGATCATGGCTGTTCTTCACATACCATTTCTTCTCGCATGGTTTTATATACCACATCCAGCGCGGTCTCTGGCACAACTTCATCCCTCCCACATCATCGGACATGATTTGCCTTTTTGTTACGGTGGATTTGTTTATTCATTCAGTTTCTGAAAGCAGAGAGTCTTCGGTGAAGTTTTCATTCACTCCGCTGCCAGGATGGAACCCTCCCAGTCAAAAAACAAAACAAAACAAAAATCCCCCGATGGAAGTGATATCTATCTACCCGTTATGAAAAGTGTAGCGTTCAATCCCAAAAGTCCTGGGACGAAGTCAGCGTGACGGAAGCTTGTGACACTCTCTTTTCTTTCTTTCATTAACATGAACGTTAGTTGTGGATCCCATAAGGAATATCGGCCAGAGGAATCGACGGAAGGTATACGTTGCTTGAGATGTGAGCACACATATGTTTATGTACACATATGTTCATGAACACCGCCGTCGGCCGTCTTGTGTTCATGGCGTTATTTTCTTCACAATTTCAGCGATGTCCGTTTGCTATGGAGTTAGACCAAACGAGATGGGAGAAGGGAAATGTACAGGATTACATGATACCACATAACCCAAGTCTACTGACCTAAGTGGTGATTTATTCTGAACTTTCTTTGTGTACAGACGCTTAGATCATGGCTTCACTTTGAGATTTCCACATGATGTTATCTTTCTTTAGTCCAAGCTGTATTCAAGTATTTCTCGGGATTGTATCACGCGAATATGTTTGTTTTTCAGTGTATGTTACTTGTTATTGTTATTCTCTCATACCACACAATGTCTCACGTTCCCCCCTGATTTTGTTAGTGTGCATGTCTATAATGTGAATGAGAATCTTCTTGTTTTCCTGTTGTCGTCAAAATTTGTTTAATCCCCAAAACACCAGGAAAAGGTACTGTAATCGGTAAGGCCCGGTTTATCAACGAGCGTTCTTTACAGTCAAAGATTCAAGATTTCACAACAGATCCCGGTTAATGAGGGTGGTGAGGTCAATATTTTCATCACGGAAACTGAAATTAAGTAGGTCGTTCACAGACAAAAAGGTACAAAAAAAAAAAAAAAGATTTAATGCGTCATTGCCTCTGACCATCAACTCCCCTGCCACACCAATCCGCATCACTCGGCCGAAAAGCATAAAATAAAATAGTTTTTAGTAACGGGGAGCACGCCTGAATAAAATGAAATGTGGCATCTCATCACATTACATCAAAAGTACCGATCAAGAATTTCCACATATAAATCTGTCGACTCTCTTGGACCTCCTGCCTGTTTAAATCCACAGTAACTATCATCACTACCTAGTCCTCCCATTTTTCTACGCCATAAACCCAGTGTTCAAGTGTAAATAGATTCAGTCCAGCTTCAAACGCTCTGCTCGACTTGTGACAAACCATCATCATTCTAGTCTGTTTCTACGCCCTAGACCGATATGTTTGTATTTAGGCCACTGATGAATGCAGAAGTTCCTAAGTCTGCTGGTTCATTACTTTTATCTCTCTCAATAACTACTGAGGATCCTTGATATGTTTTTATCACGAAGGAAGTAGTAGAATAACCATACAAATTTTATGGTGTCGAACCAGATCATCCATGTGGTCTCTTTCAAATACACTGGAAACAGACGTTCTATAGCAGATAAGAATGTTATCGAATAGATGGGCTTTTTGACTCCGTGCCGCTGCTTTACTAGTAAAAACGCTGGCATAGAGACAATGTATTTTACATTAGCCTATGTGATTACCTGCTGCTGTTGATTTTTAATTTTCTTTGTCTGTTGAAGATGGCATTTCAGAGAAAAGATGAAAGAGGAAGCGGTGAGGAAAGTTACTGATTCAGTCACAGAACATTGTGAATGTTAGAGATTAAGAACAGGTTATATATATATATATATATATATATATGACAGACAACAATATCATTTCACCTTGCTGGAATTTAGACCGAGAGCTTGATGAATTCATAGTTTGGGGAATTATGTTCATGTTGGTGCTGTAGTTACGATATTTTTTAATTTGTATCCCATTCGATGATAATGATAATATGCTTTGTTTCTTTGATATCTTGACATCATTTAGTCCGACCGAGGCAGTCCTGGAAGGTGTTCAGTGTAAACATATTATCTGTGTGTCTCTAAATGTGCTTAGTACTTAACATGGAATATGTGTGTGTGGCTGTACGTATGTGATTGATAACCCAAATTGTAAAGTATTTATTCAGAATTTGGTGACCTATTCTGTCGTTTGTCTCTGTCAGATGTCAATGTGCTGTTAATGTCCATACATTCAAGATGCTGGTTTCTATTCCCAAGTAAAAGATTAGATTTTTACCTTATGGATGCTGTGACCGTGTCTTCGGTTGCTATGGTGTTCATTTTGGTATTATCTCCGTTTTATTTGTGTCATTTGTTCGTATAGAACGTTAGTCTATGCCAGTATAATTTATGTTCTTGTTAGAGCAAATGTAAGCATGTAATATGAGATCAACATCTCTGCTTTTGGTTTTTTTGTGAACAGTGGGGTCTGCAAAGGGTTCAACGAAGAAGTGTACCGGACATTAATTATCTCAACAATAAGTCAAAACTTGGAATTTTCAAATATCCCGAACAGTATCAAGTTATGAGTTGTTCAGTCTGTCATGATGAATACTGCCAAACTACACATAACAGAGACATTTTGCATGTATATTCAAAACTCGGAGAGAATGTCAGAAGTTGTTAGTATCACAGAGTGTGGAGATACTCTGAAACGGCCACTTGTAATGCTCTTTTCTGTGATGATCAAGGGCTCACTGGCTTCTGTACAACAAAGCATGGTATCCCCAACATTGCATTCATATCCTGACGCCAATGGGGTTCTAACCAGGAATCAATGTGATACAATTACATGTATGTCTGTGCTGTATATTTCATACACATATACATACACATTGGAAATACTGCAGTCTGTGCATATTCTGGCAGGAACATTTAGATGTTCAAGTTCGATGTCACACTGTTACACATCCGCTGTAACATTTTGGAATACTTTCAAAGCAATATCAATATAATTTGATTAGGATACCATGGAGACATACATTATTGTAAGATACGAATTTAGTGGTGTATTTATAGTGTCACAGATAGTCATATATTTATATCGATATATCTGTTGAGTCTACAGTCACAGAACACGGTCAAAGTGGAGTTCATGGATGTACTAGGCCTATGGTGTCATACAGCTCAACTACATTGTGCCCTTTGCACACTGCATGATTGTCTCAGGCCCTTATCAGGCCATTGTCGCATGGCGTGCTTTGCTTTCTTTCTTTTTTTTAACTGCATTCCCTTTTCAATCAGGAAAAAACAAATGAACTTTACTGTTATGTTCTGAACGCTACGCAAACTGCATTTATAAATATGTTTTATTAATTTTTTTTTTTTATTTGCTTCATCCAATTTCAAGTGTCTGACAACTTTGTCAGAATATTTCAGTATCGTGCATTAAGTATGCATTGAATAGCTGTCAGGAGCTCAAATCAGGCTAGATTAATTTTGTTGATAAAAGAATATTTCTTAGTCTTGGTCAGCATGGAATTATAGACGTTTTCAGGTTTTGAAATTACCTGAGAAAATAAGACCACAGATTTTAAAAGAAACTTACGCATAGTGAGTGAGGCGGTAAAGACAAAAGAATATTTATTTATGTAAAGAACTAATCTTTCACTGTTTTGAAAAACATTCATAGATGCCGTAAAGTTCAGTTAGTAATTTTTTAAAAATTTCTGTTGGTGTTCTAGTTTTGTTCCTTGGCGCAAAGAAACAGTAAATGTGGATCAAGACGTTGTGAACATCATTATTTCATATGTGGGAATTTTCCTTTTCTGCCCACCCGCATTTCTTGCACATCCTATCCTCATCTTCAAGATGTCAATTTTTCTCATAGTTATCGAGCATTTTCGAACATAATCAAAACAGGGCAATAAGAACATGCCAATTTTCGGAGAAAACAATTTCGATTTCGCATAATGATTTCGTTCAACATTTCCCGCAGTACAAGGTATATTACGCAATAAGTTCCTTTCTCTGGCTCAGTCAAAAATCTTTTGTGTAAGCTTGTACTCAGTTTCGACACCTGCATGTTTGTTCTGCCAAAACTTATCATTGTCACCTGCTTCTTTGCCTGAAAACAGGACAGGGTGTAGCATGCTCTTCACTTTACTTCCTGTAACATTTCTTAGTATTGTCTGCAATTACACATATGTCTTTATTCATATGATGTTCGCAAACACCGTATCCCGACCCAGTAGTTTTAGAGACAAATTCCAATGCAATTCCATGTCGATTTTTTTTTTTTTTCCAGTTGCGACTTTTGTAATTATTAAATAGGTAACACATAGCAGAATTGTCGCGTGGCCTAAATTTTAAAAAAAAAGCTGATATGCACAGTTGGCCTGAGATGAGACCTGACATTTACAAACTTAAAGTTAAAAACCCTTTTCAATTATGGGTCAACCTGTGAACATGGCTGAAAGAGAAATACGAAATCAGAGCAGCGATTTTTCTACTGATCTTAGTTTCATGTGGTCAAGGCCTATACTGTAGTTTTCAATGACCAGTTAGTCTTATTTCAGTTTGTTTTGAGGAAGAAAGATGTTCAACTCATCAGCTAAAATTACTCTTTGCCTCATTGACACAAGTCTATTTTGGTGACATTGGTACCAATAGCTTTAGCAACAAAAAATTTGAACTATATCTGCTCAGCCACTGATAAGCGTAACATTACTGTAGCAGATACTGCCTCAATCCCTCCGTTACAGCAGCGCTAGGGGGCTGTTAAAAGTAATTGCTTGCATGATTATACCACAGCAGGGGCATGGTCATTGCAAAATTCACAGGTCTCTATAAGGGACTTGTAGGCTACATGTAGTTCAAATTTTCTCAAGCAATAGAAAGCTTAACATATTTTATTTTCTTTGTGTTTTTGTGGTCATCTGTAAGGGCATGTGTTTTTGTATGACACTAAAGATTAGGAGCTGCATCAATGTTGTGCCTTTTAATTGTCTACAGAACCGTAAATGTACCAACTGCTCGAAGTCCGTAACCACACTGGACAGGGTTAAGCATGTGCAGTAGTTTCTTCAATTGTAATTGAAAAATAAAATAAAACAATTATCAAATAAATGCAGCCCGGCAGCGCCATTAATTCTGATATCAGCACTTTGCAGATATGACTAGAAAACATGAAACTCCAGCAGATTTAATGGAAGAGTAATAAGATCAGTTTAAAGCACAATCATGTCTTTGTGTCTTTGTTTCATTATGGCATCAAGACTTGTAAATTAGTACCTAACAAAAATCTAAAGGCTGAAGATTTGGACCATTTTGACAAGAAAAATGAATTATTATTGGCGCTGCTTAAGGTACTGGCAGTGGCCTAAGGGCATTGACAGTGAATTGAGGTATTGACGGTGGCCAGGGGGGCTGGCAATAGTGTAAAGGTATGAACGATCGTGATCTTGTGATGGCTCCAGGGTTAGGTTATTTGGTCAGCTAGTTTAAGCCACACGGTTTTCTGTCTGTGCTGTAGACGCTGGTGGGAAATAGTTTTTGTGACTCACTGTCTTTGAAGGAGAAAAGAAAGATAATAGAATTGCAGTAGTTGAACTGTGTCTGTATTCACTGAGGCTTACCAGAACTCGTTATATCACAACAGTCGACGAGGTATTAATTGCTTGTTGTGAAGAAAAGCTACTGTAAGTAGCTACATCTTCGCAACACCGTGTTATTTATGTATGTTTATGTGTGAAATTCAAAGTGTATAATCAGAAATAAATGTTGAAACCTTTCAGTTTATTTATCCCCCCAAAGTTTTTTGACATAACTTCTTATACAGTGGCTGTAATATTTTATTTCTACATACAGGAGTGTATGATATTTTTTTCTTGTGATATAAAATCAGATTTATATACCTTGTCCCATTCCCCTTGCTTCGTATTTAACTTTGCATTCTAACAGCGTGTTCATGCTAAAGAAGAAAGTTCCACCTTAAAAGAAATAATTTCATATAGAACTAATGCTATGAAAGTCTGTGTCTGGGACTGCCTGAAAAAATCGCATCGCCTATCTCGTGCTAAGAATGGGTTTATGATGTCTGGCATCAATCGTATGTCGTGAAATAAGCTAACTCTTGAACTGCCAAGACCTCTGTTAAGGTCTATTCTGGGTGTCTTTTCCTTCTTGAGATCAGTAAAGCACTGGTAGATGTTGATCTGTCTATCTGTAGTACTGCTAAGTCGCTTTTGTGGCTGTACAGACAGTGAAGTCCTCTGAAGAAATACGTGTAATCGTTCAAAATTCAAATAGCTTTGTTCTTGTCAGTTTAAAGTTCAATTCGCGGTCATAAACAGATAGGTTCCTATAGCCCTATAGCAGTCGTCGTTCACTATCCAAGGTCCAAGATCTAGCAATTGCGCACGTGCTCTTGTAATCTCGAGATTTCTAGACCGCGGTCACCCCTTCTGGTAATTTTTTTTCCAAGCATTTGTTTGATGCGAATGTAAAACGAGTTTTCAAGACCGAATACCATTTGTAATTTCGGTCTATGCCGTCACTGCGTGGCCAACTCGGACAGGATAATAGACCCGCCATTGTTTAAAGTTTCTGCACTGTGTCCCGTGTCTTTGCTCTATCATCAGCCAGTTCATTCTTTCATGCTCGTCGAAGGCTACGAGAAGTCAAGGTTAAATTGTGAAAGGACTGACTGAGACATTGTGCAGTCTAAGATCTGCCACTGCCCCATGCATGCAATCATTACATTGTTTTGTTCGTCACTTCATTTTCATTCACTCTGTCACGTGTTAGAAGATATCTGCCTTCAGAATATCGGCATGTTGTCACAATTAGAGCTGTCACATCATTGTGCAGTCCAGGACTATAGGCCTATCGATATTTTATCCTACATCAAGATTGTTCTTGCACCTGTCGTCGCTTTATCCTTACTCTGAGCATCAGCAAGCTGAAAGACGTGTTCTTTAAAATCACTGATCCCTGTTACTACTCCTTAGGTGTGAGAAATGAAAACTGTTTTCATAGAGGAAAGAAATAAAAGGGATGTTTAACAAAAGAAAGAACTAAAGAGGGAAAAACAAGTGAATTTAGTTAGTATTGTGGTTTCCTCCCTTTCTTTTTAAATCTTGTTCAACTTTTCACTCGTAGCCCAACTTTGCCCGACGTTTGGGCTCTACTGGTATGTTTTGACTGCTTGGTGAATGTTTCTTACTATCTCATGATTTTTTTTTTCCCCCTCTCTCTTTTTTTTTTCTCATTGTTGGATGTCGGATGTGTATTGTTGCTATTCTCTGTAACAGCGTGAATTGTCTCCTTACACCTCTTAAAGTCCAGTTATTAAGACCTGCGTGAAAATTGGCTTTGAATGTGAACCCAGTGGGATGTAATTACGTACCCTATTGTAATGTGATTATGTATACATATATCTGTGTGGGTCTGTGAAAGGGGTGGGGTGGGAGGAAAGAGTGGGAGGGGGGTGCAGCCTTTGTGAGGTATGTGCATGTGTGAACAAGCACACAGTATGACTTTGTCTGTCGTTCACAACACAATGCTCGAAGAGCTTGCGCGAATGGGGTTTTTCATATCCATATACCAGAAGCTGCCATCTTGTATTATAAACAGATCATACCTTTTTCTTTGTTTCCTGCACTTATTTTTCTTATATATTTTTGTGTGTCCTGTTCTTGTTGCTATTGTTGTTATCGTCCTCCTTGTTGTTTTTGTTGTTGTTGTTGTTGTTGTGTTGGTGTTGCTGTGGTAATGTTGTTGATGTTGTTGTTGTTATAGCTGTTCATATCATTGATTTATTTTGTACATGGCTTAGGAAATATGTAAATATTATATCTAGTCTCAGCTAAACAAACTCTCTGTTGCAACATTTTACCGATTTTGTCAGAATTCCTTCAGGTGATATTTGATATTTGCGTGCCTGATTGATCTTTTTTTTTTTTTTTTTAAGCACTAACTTTGCTTTTATTTACCCTCTTTGAGGTGATTGTCAAATAACATTTCTATTTAATAACAAATGAAAATCCGGATTATAGTTTTTTTAATCTGTGGGCTATTGTTAAACGCTCAAGACGAAGAGTGTACAAACGCCAGAGCCGCCGAAGTGCTAGCAGTGGCATTTTTAAATGAAATTCGAAACGATTATTCCCATCATTATTTTTCACAGATTTCATGAACTCAGCAGTCAGACTTGAACAGGTGACTGAAATTTAAGTGGAATAGCACATCATGAACTAACTGCTGTAGCCAGATGTTTATATACATTGCCCATATGGGTGTGGTTGATGTTCAGAACTATATCAGAATGACTTTGAAATGTTTGCTACTGTATTTTTGTTCTTTTATTTGTTATTATTGTTGTTTTCAGAGGTAAAGAAAACCATGTTACATGTAAAGATAGTGCATCGAAATTAATTGCAAATTCAGAATACATGAATTTGGACCATTGATTATTCAGGAAGAAGCTTCAGTGAACATTTATTAAAAAAAAAAAAAAAGGAAAATTGTGACAGTTTTTTGATTTTCTTCTTTCCCATCTTTTTCTATCTCGATTATCGAAATATAAATATGATTGATCCTTTACAAGGACAGCGTAGTTGTCGAGTGTTTTTGTGTCCAACTGAACTTTGCATAATTGATATCATGCCTTACAGGGGTGTCACTAGGGGGACTTTTGCTGATTCTTCTGTATTATGGGCTTCTAAACTAACTCATTTCGAAAGTTCTTTTCAGTGCGATTTGGTGTGAACGAAAATATTTCCTAGCTTCAAGCTGCTGTGGATCCAGCGTCCTCGGTAACTCATGATATATGATATAATGTGAGAATTGTCATCTTTTTTTTTTTCCCTCACTTCTTTGTTCCGTTTTTTTTTTTTTTTTGTTTTGTTTTTGTTTATTAGTCAGTGTGTTTAATTTTTTTTGTTTGTTTGTTTGTTTTTTTGTCTGTCTGTCTGTTTGTTATTCACATTATGATTGAGAATGTTGCGTGTATACATGACTACAATATTTTCGTCAAGATAGATGATTTTTGTGTACAATCTCGGTTTTTGTTGTCGTTCTTTTTTTTTTTTTTTCGTTCATGCACTATACAACATCATATTTTGTGTATATACGTGGTTTGAAATGAGCCAAAGGGCGTGAAGAAGAGGACAGAGACATCCATGCTGTCTGTGGCAGGCAGTGCAGTCTGACGGCGTGTCTGCAGCCTTACTGAATATAATATCATCTGATTTTTTTATTTTTTTTTTCCTAGCTGAGCTTAAACTGCGACATTCATATTATAATTATCGTAGAATGTTCACTAGTAGACATGTACTCAACTCTGCTACTTAAGATACAGGCAGCCTCTCGGCCAATCCATTATTTTCTTTAAATTTGTGTAGTACTTTTAAGGGCAAAATATGCCGCACCCTTATGAACTGTATTCAGCATCCTTACTCTCATTTTCACCAAGTGGAAAAAAATACTGTGGGGTATCTGCGATTTCGAGACAAAATCTGAAATGATTTGATTTCTTTTTCATAGCTAATATCAACTACACAACTGCATATAAAATACAGCCCAATTTGAGGTAAGCTTTCTATTCTCTCTTTTTTTTTTTTTTTCTACGATGAAGACATTTTATGTAGATCAGATGTGGCAATTTTGTTCAATCGTATATTTATTTATCTCAATTTCAGCTTGTAAAACCATCCCTAAGATTTTTTAAGAGGTATCAAGGACCGGAATAGTAGTCAGGGGAAGCAACTGCTATAATATAGTCTATATGGGAATTCAGTGGTTGTCTCCTCTTACTATTGTTGGTTTGGTTCCACGATTCGTTATAATCAACTGTTCTTACTCGCATTTAAGTTTGTTTGAAACATGTATTTTGAAATCTTACTTTTTGTAAAACGTTCGACATGAGTTTGGTAGGCAACTTCAATTAACCATATACATTTAGGATGAAACGCTATTGATTGATAATTAATTGATTTTTATGTCATTAAATGTGCTTAATTTATGCTTCACTCTTGGTTTGTTTTCAGTCGGGCTTTACGGGCTATTTGCATTCGTGTGTATACATCCGTGTGTGTATTTCTGTGTGTATATGTGTGCATGTGTTAATGTGTGTGGTATACGTGTATATGTGAAGGCGTTTGTGTGTGCGTCCGTGTGTGTAAGTGTGTGACATTAAGAGCTACATGTATCTCTGATTATTCGAATGAAATAAGGTTGTTTGTGTGGTTATTTGTTTTATCTATCTGTTTGTCTAAAGATGGTGCGTGGATGAATGACTATGTTCTGTAATGATACAATGATTTAGTCGGTTACTGTATGGAATTCTAGCGATGGGACGAACATGATATTTGCAGAGTACAGGCATTAGCATACTAATAAAACATTTAGGGATCACCAAAGTTCAGCAACGACCGGCGTAGTTAATGTTAAAAACAGGCAAGCATGTTCATGGATACACCTCATGCAGATGGTGCTTGTAAGCTGTGCAAGGCAGAGCTAGGGAGAGGAAATCTTTGAAGTAAAATCTGCCTGGAGAAGAATCAACTCCGCCAGATCCATGCAACTGCCCATGGAACACAGTTTGTATGTGGTGTTCTGGTGAATGTAGACAGATTCAGGGGCAGAGAGAGAGATTGTGTTGTAATGTTTGTAACGTTTGATATCATGACAGTTGCGATTTTAGTGATAATAATAGTGAAGGAAAGATGGTGAACAAGATATCATAAGATAGATGAGATTAAGATAAATTAAACATTATTTAAACAGTTGATGAAGCCATGTACAGGTAGGATATACTGACACTTAAATGTGTATAGACAAAATGCTCACGAATAACAACAGAATAAGGCAGATTCAAGAAGCATTATTGCAACTTGATATGGCAAAAATGAATTTATGGAACACTCTCAATTAATTTTCATATGCAGCATCTCTTCCGCAATGTTTAATAATAATTCAAATAATGAAGGACTAATGCCTGACACCCTAAATGCTCGAAGCACATAGAATCAAATGCTTTACAGCTACACATAGAACACACGTCAGTATGAGCAGGATCAAAAGCATAGATACATATTCATAACACGGTCGGATTTATTATGCTCTCATGCATAATAATGTAATACAATCCAAACCTGGCCCCCCAGAAATTCGTTTTTGCAACTTTTGCACGAATTCGTGCACTGCGCGATTTTTCCAATTTTTTGCAACT
>JBCAUA010027486.1:274-12444 GCA_038406235.1 Peronia verruculata
CACCCCACACCCCCCCCCCCCCCCCCCCCGAAAAAAAGATAAAATTACAACAATAAAGAAGAAACCGTTTTCCATACTCTCTCTCTCTCTCTCTCTCTCTCTCACACGCACACACACACACACACACACACACACTCACACACATACACATACATACATACATACAAGCGCGCCGCACACACACACACTCACACAACACACACACATGCACACACACAAACACACACACACACATTTATTACACACATACAGTTTAAAAAATTACGATAGAAGTTTTGTGCTTAACTCAAAAGTGATTTTTATTCTTCTTCTTCACACTACTTCTTCAACACGTCTCCTGTCTGGCAAAGAGAATAAATAGCGCTGGTCACAACGATCCGCCTTCCTCATCGTACCTGTGTAAATTCCTCAGCCTTAATCATGTATACAGTTGGTTGACAGACTACTTCTACTATTCCAAGACCATATCCTTACAGAGATGAGTATGGTGATTAAATAAAAAATTCTTTCTTTCTTTCTTTCATTTATTCTTTCTTTCTTTCGTTTGTTCGTTCTTTCTTTCTTTCTCTCTTCCTTTCTTTCTTTATATCTTGTTATTCTAAAAAAAAAAAAAAACGGCTTTCCAAAATGATGGTGACGGTGGTAATGGTGATGACAATAACAGTCTCTCTCTCTCTTTCTCCGTCTGTCTGTCTGTCTGTCTGTCTGTCTGTCTCTCTCTCTCTCTTGGATATTTCATTCTTTCATTATTCTTTTAAATTAAGACATGTACTAATCCAGATGCTGCCAATAACAGTACACCTGCTATAACTAGATGGAACACATTAGGGTAGACTTTTGTGTTCATATTTCGATTCCTTACACCTCATTTTTTTCCTTTGTTGCCCACAAGAAGGTGGGAACATTATTCAGGACGCCCTACATTTCAACAGATTTCATCAGTGTAATTATTATTTGTTTTAATTTCATTTGTGTTTAATTATTTTCCTTTAGAAAGTCTGTGGCACGAGAGGGGAAGAGCAAGAAAATGGCTAAAAATGAGGAAGGAGAGAGTCTGAAACGGAAAAGAGGGAGAAAAAGACAGAGAAAAATAAACTAAAAAACAAAAGAAAAAAGAAGGAAGAATGATGAAACAAACAAACAAAGTAAAAAAGAAAAAGAAAAGCAAAAAGGAAAGGCGAAATAAAAAAAGAAAAGCAGCGACGTCCACCATAGTGACGATGATATCAGGCTCAATTTACTACAATGACGGTCATGTCTAAATTATCCTCCTGTGCAAACTAAAATTATCAAACATAAACAAATAAATAAGAGACATAACGTACTTAAGTAACAAAATCATAATAATAATAATAACAATAAAATTTAAAAACTTAGAAATATTTGAGGAAAGCATTTCCAAAAAGTGATATTGATGATATAAAAAAAGGGGGGGGGTGGGGGGAGAAGGAGAAAGATAAAAAAGGGGGGGAGGCGGTAAAAACATTTTTTGAAAAAAAAAAAAAAAAGCAGGAACGCTTTGGAACAAAATACTGACAGATCATCTCATATCACGATGGTCTCAGAGTATCTCAAACTACAACCACCAGCCCCAAAAACAAATACCGCACATTGCCTCTGTAGGGCCAAACAATGGGTAACCTCTAGGAGTCAGGGGCTGGGCATTTGTCAGAAAATTAACACCCAGTTTATCAGAGAGGGCATTCGCAGATAAAGATCTGCTAGTGGGGCAGAAACAAACAGCAAACGAGATGGTGGAGGAAGCTATAGGGTTAATATTTGTCCACGTATTCACGCGATCTTTTCATTCGGTCTTAATATCTCATTAATGGAGCACTGATTCGAAAAGCTCTAGGGGTCTCTGACGGGCGTCTTGATGAGGATTTGTTTGTGATGATCGCGTTGGAGCAAATTAATTGATTTATCAGAATGATGCAGGGTCAACGCCACGACTGGATCATTAGCATATTGGGACTTCCTGCTGCGCCGAGTAGGGTGCGCACAAGACCAGAAACAGCCCTGACACTCGTCACTTCCGTGTAATAGAAGCAATAAGGGGAGGGAATTGACGCCGGCCGGAAGTGACAATATCTTCCCTCCCAGCGTTCCCAGCAAGCACTAGAGCGCGTGCTGAGAGGGGTTTTCCGATCGAATGACATGCCAGCACCCCCAGAAATTTGCATAAAAGGTCCAGACGATCTGCTAGAGGCTTTGTCTCAGCGCTCGATCGACTTTGGTGTCTAATTGTTCGTGTCTAATTTCTTCAATGGCCAGGCGTTTCACTGACCCTCCCCTCCCCCCCACTCCACCCCCTTCCCCTCCCTCACTCCCATGTTTTTCTTTCCCTGACGTTCCCTTGTCTCATCTCCTCTCTCAATCTTTCGCCTCTAATTTCTGTTCTTTCCTATCCCTCTCGCTATATCTCTCTCAACTCTTCATTTTTGTTTTATTTTATTCTTTCTTTTTCTTCTGTTTCTACTCTATCTCTCTCCCCCTTCTCTCTATCTCCGGCCTGTTCTCTCTCTCTCTCCCTCTGTCTCTGTTCCTTCTTTCTGGCAGTTCTTTTTCTCTCTCCCTTCCCCGTTTCTTTCTTCCTCTCGATTCCCTTCTCTTGCTCAATCTCCTTCCTCTCTCTCTCTCTCTCTCTCTCTTTACTCGTAATTTTACTCCTTCCATCATGCTTTCATTTCTAGATGCTACTAGTCTCACTCTCTCTTTCTTCGTTTTCTTCCTATCTTTTTGTCTCTGATTTTTTTCATCCCTCCTCTGTCTCTCTCTCTCTCTCTCTGTCTCTTCCTCCTCCATTTGTCATAGTGAACAATCCTTCTTACTCTTCATTTTTTCTTTTTCATCCTTCCTCTTTCTCTCTTTCCTCCTCCCACCTCCCATTCCAACTGTCTTTTTTATCATTTATTCTTACGCACCATAAGTTTCTGTGTTCGTCCATTCCTCAGTAAATATTTTTCTTGTCCACTAAAGAAAAAATCGTTCTTAAAGAATCTGACCTCTTCAAAACTACAAACTGAAAAATACACAAATGTGTGCGCACATACACATACATACAAACAGATGTTATTATTATTATTATTTTTTTTTCATTCCCTTCCAGTTCAACTTTTCTTTTCTTTTCAAAATGACACAGGCATCGTCTCAATGAAGCCATTCTGTGCTCCTTGAATGTCCCCACCCTATTCACCAGACACTCAGTTAGCTACCAAGCTTGAGTGCGTAATAGAATATTACACTTTGAGTGATTGGTCTGGCTGGCTGGCTGGCTAATCAGTGGTTGGGTGTCAGGCTGTTTGGTGAGCTGGCTATTTGATTGGCTGGTTGGTTGGTTGGTTGGTTGGTTGGTTGGTTGGTTGGTTGGTTGATTGGTTGGTTGGTTGGTTGGTTGGTTGGTTGGTTGGTTGGTTGGTTGGTTGGTTGGTTGGTTGGTTGGTTGGTTGGTTGGCTGGCTGGCTGGCTGGTCAACTGGGGGGGGGAGCTGGCAGGCTGGCTGGCTGGCTGGGGGGAGCTGGCTAGCTAGGTGGCTGGCTGGCTGGCTGGGGGGAGCTGGCTGGCTGTGTGGCTGGCTGGCTGGCTGGCTAGGTGGCTGGTTGGTTGGCTGGCAGGCTGGCTGGCTGGGGGGGAGCTGGCTAGCTAGGTGGCTGGCTGGGGGGAGCTGGCTGGTTGGGTCGCTGGCTGGCTGGGGGGAGCTGGCTAGGTAGGTGGCTGGCTGGTTGGTTTCTGTTTTAAGTGTCTAGTTGATTTCACTCTATATAATTTCGTTCGATTTTGTCTGGCTCAGCAGCTGATTGCAAACCGGATATGAGAGAAGCTCCTGAAGCTGCATCTGTAAGTGATGAGGAAGTCATGCCTATTGAGGAACTGAGCAGAATCTGCAAACACCTGTGGGACAAATGGTCAAAGAAAAAAAACGCCGACTCTACTAAGAAGCACGACAGCGCCGATCACTGGTTTTTGCAGCCTCTCTCCTGGCAAACTGATCTGTTAATGATCTTTTTTGACTATGCACAAATTGTTGGCTTCTGTGTGGCAAATCATCACGATTCATCTCAGGCAGGAAAAGGAAAGCGTCGAAATATCAAGTCTTCGAGCACGCCTTCTGACCACTTTAAACTATCCAAATTGACCTCTAAAATTCTGGGAAAAAGTCAAAGCCACCTGGCCTCATGGGACTCGGCTTTACGTTTTGCTAACTACCTGAAGAAGCTTATAACAAGACTGATCGAATATAGATCACCACTGGCACAATCAATGACTTCCGATCTCGGAAACAACTCACCACCACTCCTGATGAGCCGCCAAGAGAAAAAAGGGACACCATGTACAACTTCCCTGCCACATTCGTCTCGGAAAGAAACACAGGATAAGTTGACAGCAAATTCCATCGATAATTCTACCACATCAGAGAACCAGTCCATTTGTAATGAATTAGAAGACAGAACGGATGAAGAACATACTATTCAGGATGACTCTGCCAGAGCCGACATTAGCTTGTCACAAACACACAAACATGAAAATGAGGAAGTTGAGAGTAGTATAGAGAATTCAACGCCGCCATGTCTCGATAAAACTGCCCAAGGGGTGACAGTGGACTGCTTTGTTACCCAATTAAAAGCTGGCTTTCAAGCGGATGTGAAACCTCATGACAGTGCCTACAAAATATTACTAGGTCACTGCAGACAATGTGCAGCATGTAAAGCATTCTTAGGTGAGAATTCGCACGAGGTGCAAGCGGCTTCTGATTTCATGAGGGCATATGTAAGATCCTCAGAAGTGAACACTTCTTTTTCTACTGTGGAAGTGCTTAACCGCGAAAACAACAGCGAAGCTGATTTAAATTGCATACAAGCTGTAACTGAGGAACATCAAAGTACGAGCTCGGTTGTTCAGCCTGTGGTTTCCTCATTCAGTGATCATAACACAGAGAAGATCAATGACGTTTCTGACAGGGATGACAAGGATTCTCTGGGCAAATACTTTACTGAGTCCGGCAGCAGTACTCGTACACAAAGGGGCGGGCCTCACAATTCTGAACTTGAAAGCACGAGTAATAGAAATCTCCCTGCCGCCCACAATGAAAGTAAACAGGATCAACAAAACACCTGTTGTAATTCAGGTCTTGGCAGTTCGACCTCAGTAGGTGACAGCTATTGCCACACCTCAAATACGTCAGTTTTAGAGGAAATTTCTCAAGAAGAAGACTCAAGTTCAAATACAAAAGCTGGTACCAGGAAAAGGCAGAAAATAGCAGATAGATTTCTAAAGCAGTTTAAGAAAGACATAACATTAGACAAATGCATCACAGTTCAAGAAGGTACTAAGGCTGTAAAAACATTGGACAAGACCGTTAGTCTGGCAGAAATTCCATTGTTTGCTAATCGAGACAATGGAAAAGCTCAGCATAAAAACACACTATGTGTCACCGAGGATGCTGTAGATGAAGTCAGTGGAAGGTGTGATAAAGAAGAGATAATAAAAGCAGAGGATGTCATAGGTACAGCGGGGACTAATTCAGTACAAGGCAGCCCAACTGTCGTAATTCAAGTCGGTCTAGAAAATGTCATTGATGATCCCATGTTTGAGGAGATGTCATCATTCTCTAATGTGTCCTGCCCTGGAAAAAAGAAAAATGAAGCAGATTTGGAGGATCTGATATCTAAAAGTAAGTATCCATCTCTGTGGACAACGCCTTCCTTCCCAACGATTGTGGCTAAAATGAGGAAAACATCTCTTCACATGGCAACTTTTATGAGAGAGATGTTTGGAGAAGAATCAGTTCTTCCACTGGAATTCTTTGATGAATTTGTAGCAGCTGCTCTCAAAGAATCTCAGGGTGTGGATGACACCCGTTATGATAACATAATGGAGACTGAGTCTTTTCCAGGTGATACAGCAACAGCTGCTGACATTTTGAACAGCGCGATCTCAGAGCCAAAGCCTGATAGAACGGAGTCTAATGATACAGTTCCTATAACAGTGGATGTGGATCCTCCTGTGCTCTCAACTGTTGCAGATAATGGTCGAACTGCGGACATAAATTCTGGAACTGGAGCAAAAAACTCAAAAAAGAAAAAGACTAAATCAAAGCAGGTGAAGCAGTCCAATGATCAGGCCAAGAAAAAAAGTAAGAAAGTGGCTAAAGGTAAAGGTAAAAAATCAAAACCCGGTTCAAAAAATCACATAGATGCGAAACTGAAGCATGATGCAACGCCCTCTTTGAGTAAAAAAGAGAGGGCGGACAAGCTCACTGCTGAAATATTTGGAAGTTTTGAGGAAGAAGAAGGTCCTTTCTTAGAAAATGCCGATTCAACCAATAAAGACAATAATTGTGAAACTGTTATGATACAGGATCAAGCGACCGAAACATTTACAAATCCTCCTACTTGTGCAGATAATTCTGTACCTGGAACAGATGATGAAATTTTGCTATATGACTTGAAACTAGAAGAAGACAATACATTGTCAAATGCCGGACACAATGAATTTCATTGTGAACTGAAAGTGAACGTTTCCGACAGCCAGGTTGATTTCGGGGCAGGTCCTTGCTCCGAGCCCTTGCATTCATCAGACACCTGTAATCATGTCACAGTGAATCTGCTGTTTGACCACGCACCGGAGGAAATGGGTGATGCCAGTTCTCAGGACGTTGCAGTGGAAAACTTGGAGGGGTCGAACAGATCAGGAAAATCCCAAGAGGAATCCAAAAGTATGGAAGAGTCAATTGCAAAATATATCATGGAGGTGCCTGAGAGCATTCAACCAGAATTAAATGAACTGAACGGCACACAGCTGTTAGGTGTTTCAGAAAGTCATAATAACATAGGAGATATTACCGTGCTGTTAGCGTCCATAGCTAGAGGAAACATTCTTGAGCCAGAGCTTCCAATATCAGAACTGCCCGAACAGAAAGAAACAGCGACAGTTACTGACAATGTAGACTACCCACCTATTTCAATCTCAGATCAGAAGATTGTCAGGGAGGAAGAGTATGACAAAGGCAAAGCGTATGCGCCCACAGCTCACAATGAGAAGAATTACCAGGAAAAATTCCCAAACCCATGTTACAGAGATAGGGAAGAGACGAATGCAGAAAGGGTTACAGAAATAAACACTATCTCTGTAACGAGTCAAGATCAGAGTGAAACAGAACACGCTGATTTTTCAAAGTCAAATGACGATTCAAAAGAAACGAAACTGTTGGAGTGGCCAATCTCCACAGAGAACATTATGGGACCCGCTTTTCCGGCGTTAAAATTGCCTTCTCAAGAAGACACAGAGGCATCTGCTGAAGATGTAGATTATTCGTCCAATCTAAGATCACAGCAAGAAATTTCTAGGCAACAAGAAGATAACCGCTCCAAAATATCCGTGTCGACAACCCAAAGTGAGTCGAATATCCAGGAAAAATCTCGAGAGACTACTAAAAGGGCTACAAAATTGGACACAGAATTAATCACTACCACTTGCATGGAAGGTCAAGACGAGAAAAATAAACTGGACCACACAGAGCCACCCAGTTCTTTTAAGAGTTACATCAAAGTGCCCCCAAATTCTAGGCTGTTGGGATCGCCAGCAGGCAAAATAAAGATTCTTGTCCGGACAAGCTCTGTGTCAGAATTGCCCGGTCAAACAGACATTTCTGAGGGTAAAGTAGACAATTCATTTACTTCCACGTCAAAACAAATTAAGAAACAGTTGGACAATGAGTCAACTGTGGACTCATTGATGCAAGCTAACAATGATTTGGCTGAACTTGAGCAAGAACATATTGACGTTTCCTCAAAATCTCATGACAACATAAACATCTCTTCTCAGATCAAACCAGCAAAATCGGTTCAAAATATTGGGTTAGACGCCTCACGCGACAAAGTGTTCAGTAGGTCTGAGAATTTGAACTCCAGGCGGGATGAATATTATGAAAGAAAACAAAACATCGACAACAGTATGTCTAAAAATGAATCAGGACTTTATTGCGATGACAGATTTAAAAGATCTTCAGAATCTTTGAATGCGACACGCAACGATGGTCAAAATTTTGAGAACACTGGAAAGGGAGAAAATCTTATCAAAATGATATACAGCAGTCTTTCGGCTGATGAAGAAAACCTAAACTCAGCTCTCTTGGAAGAGCTATCGTTAATTGCAAATGAAGCTGTTTGTAAAAGCGTATCTATGGTAGAGAAAACTCTCTCTGATTATCAGGATGGTACAGAATCAGTCAGCTATCAAGAAAAGACCGCAACTTTCACGGACTCTACAATTTCTATGCGTATGGCACTAGACCAAAGTTTTAAGCCTCTCATAAGTGAGACCTATCCGTCATCTCAGGACCTGATGACAAAATATGAACAAAAAGTAATGTTTGAGGGACCAACTTGTGACGGTATGAAGAACTTCATTATGTCTGAAGAGCAACTCCGGCAAAATAGTGAAGCATCGTACAGCTTTAATCATCTGGAGCTTGGTTCTCGGTCACCATCTGTATGGCGGAGCTCATGCGGCTCTGGTAGTTCTGACAATTCATCAGACGAAAGAGACAGTCTTGGGCTTTGCACACATGAGTATTGTCAGGTATATGATTTTTCTGATAATCATAAAAATCTGGGGACACAAATTAACACAGAAGCAACCGAAAGAAATCTGCAAAATGGCAGTACTCAAGAATTCCAAGACACTCCCTGTATCAATGAAAAGTCATGTCACACAAATGACAACTTGCATTTATTGAACAGTATTTTTAATGAGTGTCAAGAAATGTCCAATCCTCCCTCTCAGACAGTTAACGAGACCACCACCGATCAAGATGGTGTCAATGCAAGCGGAACTGCCCTCTTTAATCCATATTCATGGATCCCACAGCATCCCAATTTACATCCCTCATTTATTTTCCGACCCTTCAACACGACTTTTGAGAGGAGGGAAAGCTGTATATGGGATGATACCATTATCAGCAACATACAGAAGCAGCATACTGGGATATGGTCTCACAATTACAGTATATGGTCACCTAAGCATGATGTTTTGGGAGATGAGAAGCGGGTCTTATGGCCACCAGAAGTTAATACTTCTTATAACAGAGCTTCAACGGCTACACCATATTCTTGCAGTGAATATTTACAAAAGTATACCACAAGTCCGGCAGCGAGAATGGTTCCATCTGAAGAAAACGTTACTCCAGCAAGAGGCATCAGACACAGCTCCAAGGATATTGAAGACCGTCTCCACCAGAATCCGCATGAGTGGTATAACCTGTTGCTCCTTGACATAGCCCAAAGACAAGAGAGAGCACACCAGACTCTGGTTACTAGCGGAGGGAATGCTCATATTAATAGTGAACAAGAGTTGGCATTTATGAGCAATGTAAACTATTTGGCTCAAGCTATGAATCATGAACAGGAACAACTTAAGTACTCATGCAATCCGCCACAGAACCGTTGCATGAGTGCACCTCCAAATTACCTTGCTCTTGTCCCCAATTCAGGACAATTTGTATCAAACAGTAGAGGGCAGGACAAACTTATAAGTGAAGTGTATGCCAGAACACCTGCGTCCGAGCAACATGATCAGTTCTGTAGACGTGATACAATTGAACTCCAAAGTCATGCTAAGTTCCAGAGGCAACTGCCACCTGCCTTGAGCGAGTTATTTGCGATGTGTAATAATGAGAAACAGCAAATAGCAAATCAAGACCACTCCATAGACAGATACCATTTCTTGTCTGACAAGGTACCTTTGTCCTCAAATCCAGGGTGCCCACAAACACGCTACCCTGTGAAAAACCGTTCACCACAAAATCCTCGGTTAGGTGCTCGAAGGCAGCCAGTAAAACAGTTCGCAGATAGTATCTTATCCTCATCCAGAGAAACAGGACAGTCAGTTTTTCAACGGCCTTCTGTTGCATCATATTCGACCTCCTCTCGTGGAGAACCCGCGTCTATGAGCCAAGCAGGAAATAGGTTAGCTCATGGCAATGTGGTCCCACCACGCCAAACGTCTAGCCATCTTCAGTCACAGCGAGCCCACGGCTCGAAACTTGCCCAGCGCAGTCTCCCCGGGGTCTTGGGTGCTTATCCAGGACAAGTGAGCAACAGGCAATTCCAGAACAAAACATCTCCACATTCTGCGCACTACAATACTAATCATGCACTGTGGTATATAAGAGACCCAAGACATAGAAGGTTACTCAAAGGACACGGTCCACATTTTCAGCGACATTGATTGCAGGGGATCTGTTATTGTCTGTTGTTGCTATGGTATGTCCAGTCTTGAGTTGGAGTGGGAAAGAAAAGGGCTGGATGGCTTTTAGTGCATGGCTTATTTACATGATAAGTTTGGCTGTTATCAACTGTAGGCCTATCGATTTTTTTTTGTCATAGAGATTTCATATTATCATGACCTTATATTTTCCTGTGTTTGTATGATCTGTGGCTGGGATGATCCGCAAAATGTTCACAGGTTATAATTATCTGCTTAAGCCCTACCATACATATTATGTGAAAACCAGGAGGACACTAGAGAATGGAAAGTGTTAAAAAAACAAACGGAACAAGGAAGGAAGAGGAGGAGGTGGAGAAGTGTGAGAATCGCACAGGCAACAGAAGAGAAAGGAGGCAGAGGGGATGCAGAGATGAGAGGGGGAGAGAGAGAACCGATGATCTATTGAGCATGAAAGCATTAATCATTAGACATTACGTGGGTACAGGCCTAACGGGTGTTATATTTTAATGTATAATAATGGATTTTAATGGCATGTCGTCGAGAATTTTTGTTCTTCTTAGACGAACTGTTAGCTGTTAAATCTTTGTTGTTGTTCATTTTTTTTCTTTTTTAAATAAGCCGGGGGGGGGGGGGGGACGATACTACTACTAGTGAAGGGCTAAGCGCTCGGTGGTACCAATTCTTTTACGGGAAAAAATGTTGGATAATTTTTAAAATTTCACCACTTTCATTTTGATAAGCTTATATGAATACTTCTTGACCCCTCGGTTTGAAGCACTGATAGAACAAGAGATGAAATTGGCCAAAGTCTTTGTGGAAGGCTGAAGCTTGAAGTGAATATGTCCATTTTTTGTACAGATTATTTTGTTTTAGCCTACATACTCATGATTTATGAGCTCTTAATTTTCATGTTCTAGGTCATCATTCTACTATTATATTTCTCCATTTGCGAATGGCTCTATCAACTTTTGAGCACTATGTTGTATCATGTAAATTGAGAAGCTTATATGAAAATGGACGGTCAGATATTTTTATTCAGTTTACCAAATATATTTTTACTGTCCAAAATTGGTTCCTTGTCTGTTTTTCCATTTTTTTTTTTTTTTTCTTTTTTTCGGCAGTGTTGTTGTCTGTATTCAGATTTCTACTGCAACATTTTGATATTCATAATCCGAGCTAGACGCTCTTAGGCCTGAGCCTTAGTTAAAATAGTGAACAGACATTACATTTCATTTCTTGTTTCATTTTGTCCTTTTCACACACCGGTAATATTATGTTAATCGCACAGACATACCAAAATTACGCGCATATTCACACTATTATGACATATGCAGATCGACTCACCGTCAGACTGGGATCAAATATGGTAAAATTTATTGGCAATGAATTATTTCCATTCAAATGCTTTATAGCTGAACGTGGCATATTTATGATAGGCCTACATATCCCTTGAATATTAAAACACTAAAAAAAAGGAAATCGCAGATATTATGCCCGAAGCGATATGTCTTGACAGCCTTCATATTTGTCTTCATCCTAAGTCATTGAGATCCAATATTGATTTAAAGCAATGTTACCACGGTAATGTTATGGGGACGAGAAACTGACGTTCCGCTGGACACATCTGTGACACTATGCCTTGAAGCAGATTATGTTTCAATATATTCGAACTTGGTTTTGTAAACCTCTCTTATTTGTGAAGGTTGTCTAAAGCCCATGAAAACTATTGATTCAATTCACCTACGTCCTCTGTTCATTCACCTGGCACTGAGTGCTTGAGAAAGACTGGT
Organism: Peronia verruculata; assembly: GCA_038406235.1. Taxonomy (NCBI): domain Eukaryota; kingdom Metazoa; phylum Mollusca; class Gastropoda; order Systellommatophora; family Onchidiidae; genus Peronia; species Peronia verruculata. Next base: position 12,292 of record JBCAUA010027486.1, read on the forward strand.
CTAGCTGATTAATCTGATCATCCTACAGTTACCTGTTACCTGTTACCTATCCCTTAGATTTGGGATCCGTCGGGGTGCAGCAGAGGATCTTCTAACCACAGCTTTCCATTCCTCTCTATCTTCAGCTTTCCGTAAGGTGTTTCTCAGCTCAAG
>JBCAUA010027508.1:0-12444 GCA_038406235.1 Peronia verruculata
AGGCAAAGGGGGACCACTCAGCAATGAGCGGAATTCCGAGTAAATCGAGTTTAAATGAACGGTCGTACACATAAATCAACATGTCTACCTCATAAAAAACCTGATTTTAATCACGTAATATGTATAAATCGAGGGTAAGACCAATACTGTCTTGTTTAGAAATGAATGCACTTTCATTTTCTGCAATAAAAAAAAATTTGATATCTGACCCCGCTCATCACATTCAAAGTCTGATTTCTCCGTTCTAGCCCAGCGACTTACGTCTCATTTCAACTGGACGCGAGACAAATACACTTAAGTTTTAACTTACCAGTGTAGGTACTAGCTGTGGACGGTTTTTGCGTACAAGGCGAACAGCATTAAAGACATCAACTTCTCTCTCCACTCTGACTTGGTCGCAGCATACAGAGATGGCACAATACAAGCCAACTCGATTACAACCATCTCTGGTAGAAGAGAAAACAAAAAATAACAGTGTGAAACGTTCTCTCAGTGAGCTGGAGACGTGGCTGCTGTCTAAGGACAGAAAGCACGTTCTGGTGAAATTATTTGCACAAAGATATCAAGTAGGGTACAACACACAGTTTTCCGTCTTCTCATATGATTTAAGCATACAAATGGAGGACATGAGGCAAGTCTAAAAAATATGTGATCTTAATTTAGGATCATATCAAGTGACAGTTTATCACAACATGTGCCTTTATGGCTCACAACCAACGGAATTATTAAGTGACAATGTAATATCTGCAAAAAAGAATCTATTACCCACACATGCACATACATGACGTATTATCTGATAAACTATTAGGTGTGACTTGTTGGTTAGGTACAAAAAATAGTTGAGTGCTAAGTCATACTTGGAAATGACACAGATAGGCTGTCGACTACTGCTGCGTTTCTGCCAGTCATTGACCCGCTCCATCACAGCCAGCAGCGAGCGTGACAAAATTCCCACTCCCTTTCGGCCGTTACGTCCTCTGCTCCGACTTTCTGTCCTCTCGTCTGAACGGCTCCGACCTTCCGCACTCGGACTGCTTCCCCGAGCCAGGTGGTTGTTGTCACTGCCCCGCCTGCCGGAACTCAACACCTGGAACATCTTGACGATCACCTCATCCTGTCGCAGCTCACAGCCAACCAAATTGTTCATAATCTGAAAAACATGCAAGACAACAATTATGTGCTCTGTAAAAGTCTTTTTACAAAGACACTGAAGCTCAGGGTTAACAAGACAATTTCCGTCTGTAGAGCTAAATTCAATGTGTCTTTTAACAAAATATCAAGCACCACACCGGAAAACAATTCATAGATCATTTCTGAAACGACCCCCACAACAATATAAAGGTAGTTCTCTATCAATATTCATTTACCTAGAAGATTCAATAACTGAAAACATCTCATTGATGTAGTATCGGGACTGCTGGTAAAAAATGTTGCAATAATGCAGTTCACAACTCCAACTCTCTGGAGTGGAACATTTAAACCCTCAATATGGGCAAACTATAAGAGAAAGTTTTTTTTGTTTTTATTTATGTTATAATTGAGAAGAAGATTTGGAATAAAAAGATGTAAATTGTACATTTATGTAGCCTACTTCCATTAATCTTTATTTAGCAATGATACAAGTACAAACTACTGAGTAATATGATTTCATTGGCCAAAACTAAAGCAAAAGAGAGAAACACGGAAAGTAGAGTTCAAAAACTGCTGTTGAGAGACGCCTCTTTCACATGCTGTGGCTCTAACATATCTGCTTTGATACAGTAACAAACTCGCAATGTAATTGTGCTAAACATGCATTCTGCACACAGATAGTTGATGCTTTGCTGAGGATTTCAAAATCTCTAGCCCTGTCATATTTTCTAATTCCTCCTACGGGAAACTGAACTAGTTGTCTCTATATGTCATATGTTTTAAAAAAAAACAAATAAACAGCCGGAAAAAGAAAAAAAATATTATTTTTAAAAAAATTGTTGTCTAAAGTCGTGCACAAGAAAACAAAACAAAACAAACAACAACATAAAAAGAGCCAGGAATTAATTATAATAACATTCATAACAAACACAACTGCATGCCAAAGCCTAAGGGATAGATGTCAGAGAGCATCCATGCCTAACTGGTATATCAACAACGAGAGATATTAGTAGAGTGCTGGAGAAATGAAGCTGCTTTGCATTAAGTAAAAACCATGGAGGTGCTCCAAAACTCTGTGTCGACTGTCTGACTTGCAATCCCCACACATAGACCAGACACACAAGGAGAGGGATGGGCAAGGCAGGAGGAAGCTGCAGGTCAGTCTGCGGGTCAAGCCAAAGGTCAAGATGAGCAGCCAGAGATATAATGATGAAGGAAAGATAACAAGATTGCAGGCAATGCGAGAAACAAGTTTGTTTTTTTTCAATAATATATCACCAAGCTGGCCTTCTTTATTAATTCCTTTATCAAAATACTTTATGGCCCTGGGTTTTATGTCAGAATCTCTCTGTCAATGAGTCAAATTGACAGTTTGCTGGCTTCTTGCACATATTTTTTGCAATTAAATTTTATCAAACAGCTGTGACCTCTTCTCAAAGCAGCAGTATTTACCATAGCCAAAGTCTAAGTGTCAGCTTACACAAAAATTTGGAGTCGGTTTTCAAAAATAAAAGATGATTTGACTTCAATTTTGAGCATATATTGGAATATGATTATGCCATAGTTCTGTGCAGTGTGGTAATATTTTAAAAAACTCCCAAAGGAGTAAACAAAAATAAATGTATATAATTGTAGGATTTTATATCCCTATCACTTCAACCATCTGAATAAAAGGGATGCCCAATTTGTATTCACTCATGAGCTCTGAAAATGCTCCACACGTGCATACTCTAATGATACATGATGTGCTGTCAAACTGTGAAAGTTTAAAATAATAAATAATAATGAAAAAAATATTAATAAGATAACAATGACAACACTATTGTCAGATACCTTCAAACACAACCAAAAAAGGGATTAAAACTCAAAATAAGAACAAGCACAACTGGTTTGAAAAAATAGAACCAAAAGAAAAAAAAGAAAAAGAAAGAAAGAAAAAGAAAAAAAAAAAAAAGGATTTCAAATTTCAAACTGTTAGCATCCAACAAATAATATAATTTGTGGTGATAAAAATGGGGGCGATAAATATGTGTGAGAGTGCAGAGAAGGAGTGGAAGGGGGAGGGGGGACATGGGGTTAGGGAGGGGCCACTGTCACTAGAAATTATGTTACCATGACATCTTCACTGATGCGCACAAGAGTCTGAGCAATGAGGTGTGGATGCCTTTTGGGCTGGGGAAGGAACAAGTTGACATGGTGACAAAGCTGAAAGACTAAGCCACTGCTGAACAGTAGAACCCACAGATAAACAATTAGACCTACATTTAAACAGCTGAGATCCCCCTCTGAATAGTTTTCTCACATCTGAACAGGTTTGCCCACAGCTAAACAGTCACACCTGCATCTGAACAGCTAAACCACAGCTACACTGTCAAACATCCACACAATCAAGCTCACATTTAAACAGCCAAACCTACGTCTGAACAGCTTAACTCCCGCCTGAACAGTCAAATCCACACCTGAACAGATAAAACTACATCTGAACATAATAAATCCTCAACTGGTCAGTTCAGTGGACACTTGAGCAGTTTAACTCACAGCTGAGCAGTTAAAAACAATTAAAATCACAGCTGAATGATTAAAACACTTTCTCTCAAACAGCGTTACCTTCCTTTGTGGTAGAACTGGTGTGAATGGTAACATTTAAGATAGACTAAAGACTACATTCTGCATACCTATTTCAGTTTCCTAGTGGAGGTTATCTCGAAAACTAAAAGACTAGAAAACGGTAAAATGGAGGGCACAATAAAATCATGACAGAGCTGTACCGCTAAATCACAATTGAATTTCTCTCGTACAAACATCCAGCCCTATAGTGATGCTGAGAATTTGTATTGCTAATTATGGAGTAATGAGTGACTGCTTAAGACTAAAAAAATTTCAATGACAGAACACAATTGGTGACATAGCTGACCAGGTAAAACCACACCAGAACACATTTTCTTACTCTCTCTTAAAGTCATATCTGGTATATTGCCAACGCCATGTGATAATACTGATGTGAAAAGGCTGACATGATGCTTAATTGATGGTGTGTCACTGGTAACAGAGTCCAACAGATAAAACCACAGCTGAACACATTCTCTCATTTTTTCTGTTACATCTAGCCTTTCGGCAATGTTGTGAACTGTAAAATTTCCAACACAGCTAAAATGATGTCATTGAACGTTCATCATATTTTTTTTCAACTGTTTAGTGAACATTTCCCACCATGTACATTAAGACCAACAAGAGACAACCAGCTCCAGATACCTAGGTTTAGAACAGCATAAGATGATAAGGGATTTTCAATTAGTGTTCCGAAATTGTAGAAGTAAAGAGAAGGTACACAGCAACTTTATTTAACAGATTATACTTCTAAAATTTCCTCCATTTATGTCTATTGCCCATTTATTGAATAGATATAAAGTATATTATATTTGTTTGTTTGTTTTGTTGGTCAATTTTTTATGTCCAAATTTTCAAATATATGTGGGGAACTTTTGTGATATTAAATTATCTATTAGTTATGAACATGTATAACATGAAGTCAACGCAACTTTTTGCAGGACAATAAATTATTGGGATGACTTCTTAATAAAACATAATATTGCAGACAAATCCGCCAATATTGAAGATAAGTACATCTGATTTGAACTGCTGTGAAGAAAAAACTGGAATACGTCTCAACAAATATAATAAAACACATCAATTGTTAAAAATTTGTGTGTGGATACTTTCAAAGAAATTTGATACCTAACTGTTTTGTGACCAGCCTGCTGAAAGACTATCCACAGAATTAAAACAGGTCTATACAAGTTGTCCATGAAGTTTAGACACATGGGAAATATCAATGGCTATTATCTTTTGTGTGGGTGTGGAGTCAACGCATGGATTTATGTGAATCTTGAAAAGGGCATCAAATTATGCATCATAAATGATGGACAACATACTGAAGGTCATATAGAGTATTGAATGTTTTTCATCTTGCAAAATACATCAATTTCGCAGGGTGTCCATAAAGTCTAGACGGAAAGGTGACATGCATATTTTCAGCTAAACATATTTATTGAAAGCATTTATCTACTTGAAATATTAATGTATACAGTGGGACCCGTGAGAAGTCAACTCGCTTAAAGTAGACTCTCGGTCAAAGTCAACCTGCTCCAGCGGTCCCGTTGTTTTCCTCTACATTCTCATTAGTCTTGTTTCTGATAATGTCAACACCTTCAAACTCACTTAAAGTCAACTCCAAATGGCGCACGCTGGCCGACTGACAGCCACAAACTGCTATGACAAAGAGAAAAAAAGTCGTACAGAGAGGCAGAGACGCCTTGTTACGACAGATTATAGCCTGTGGGCTTATCAGTGTATTGAGAAGATGCTTGGCTCTCTCCACCTGTCTCTCCTTGGCGAGGATTACACAAACATACATCTGCGTGGGTACGTAGCAGTTTCACACTTGCGTTTCTCGCCCTTCTACCGTGAATGCTCAGTAGCCTACAACTGACCACCTATGCAGTTCTCTGATTGGGCCCTTCTGCTTGCTTTACGTTACCGAGGATATACCAAAACCTACTCCCACTCAGCTCTCTTCACTCTACCTGTTGACACTCACACTTAAAGACAGTGTAGACAGGCACTGTGCCCGATCATGTAATAATACCGAGATAACCACCCACAAGAAGATTAAAAGTGCGTTTGAAAACTGTAACCATGGATCACGACTGTCTTACGATTGCATATACTCTGTTTTCTTTCTACATTCTATGCTCATCATGACTAGTCGAACTTTCAAGGTCAACTTCGTGATCAGATGTCTCGTCTCTAAAGGGCATAACCCAATGAATATGCAACATATTTTGACCCCCTGTGCTTACAAGGGATTGATATATGAAACTGGATAAAGTCAAACTCGCTTAAAGTCAACACTTTAAGCAGATTCCACTGTATATATATTTAAGACCTTCAATACAATTTCCACGATATATCAATTTTGATGCTCTCTACAAGATTCACAAAAGCTAATGTATTAATTCCACAAAAAAGGTGACAGTCTGCAATACATCACCATGTGTTCTGACTGTACGAACACCCTGCTCATGAGCTGCATCAGAGAAATTATAAGGATAGGAATGTGGTGCTCTTGGAAAAGGAAGAGAAATAATGTCTATGAAATACAGGATTGAATTTGCCAGGGTGGAAAAACAGCGAGCAGATACTTGCCTTCCTGATGGCAAACGTTCTGATGACAGTGTTTGTCTGTCTCTCACAGCTGAGGTAGCGCACACTGATGGGGCCATAGCAAGCAGTCTGATCTATCTCCTTGGGCCAGAAACGTGGATAGCTCTGGTAAACAAGACAAGTATCAAATCTTTTATTAGTTTCACAAAGACTTGCGACTAGTGCTTAACACAATAAACAGATTACTGCATTTGTAGCACATCCACGTTTTAATTTTGCTGTATCCTTAGAAGTCTAGTGGGACATGAGAGGCATCAAATCTTTCATTACCTGCAACAATGCTTAACCCGTTTAACCCTACAGCCTGGGACATCAGGCAGATCTTCCAGTACCAAATTCCCCACAGCTCGGTCTACCGGGCTGACACACTTACCCCAGTCCTGTGCATTTACTACGGTTAAAAATAGACCTAAAAGGTCATTCAGGGGCAAGGACATTTAGGACTACATTGATTATAAATGTCTGCGCCCATGATCACATTTGATGTTTGTGTTTACACAAGATATTGAACATGAAACGAGAAATGTGTGTCCTCAGTCCAGACAGCCAGGGACAGGGGGGTTTTCAGGCACTGGTTACCAGGATGCAAAGGGTTAATACAATGAACACAAAACATCTGCTAATTGGTGACACAATCACATTTTAAATTTGACACATCTTCAGATATGAATTTTTATTTCTTTTTCTTTTTATCTAATTTTTTTCTGCTACATAAATCACAGAGCAACTTTGATAGGAGTGTCTCTGCTATAAAAACTGTTCTACTATAAGAAATGAAGAATAAACCTATATTCCATTTTAATGCTTGTCCTTCTTACAATAAGATTGTATGAAACTCAGTCAGCCAGTACTGGTAATAGCATTGATCATGTATCAATCCCTTATCTGCATGATATATTTTAAGTGTGAGAAAACTTATGGATCAGAGCAACTTCTTTCTACATGTGGAAAGCTGTGGGTTGAATAGCATCTATTTTGGGGGTTTTTCCTTACTCGAGTGAACTTATGTGGGTCATTCATGAAGACAAGGGAGGTGATCTTGAAGTCGTACAGCAATCTCCACAGGTCAGCTATGGTTCTTTTGATTGGCCACTGTGTCACCAGGTACGTGTTCTCTGTATGGTAGCCCTGCAATAAAGGTACAGACATCAAAAGGATTTATGCAAGAGCAGCTGTGGTCAGTACCACAATATCATCATCTCACTACTGTTAGCTTACCTATGGCAATATAACTGTTTTACAGATTCAGCTGACAAAAACCATCATGTGTTCATATGTTTGTGTGGTCAGTAACATGCTAAGAAGAATATCTCAATTGTTAGGGCAAATTCCAATAAAACCATCCCATGCATATTGAGCCCAGTTCATCTTCATTATCCACATATGACCACAGCTCTGCCCATACACACATACAGCACCCTATGGTTCTTGTTTTCCATGCTTTTCATGGCTAGTCACCATCCCTTCTAACATCTGTGTGTTTTTTTTTTGTCAGCCAAACTAATTTGAAATTAAGAGAGAAGAGGCTACTATTACATTTCCCATGATAAAACTGGTTTGCCCAGTACTGGACTGTAGCAGAGTGCAAATGGAAGCAACTATTCGCATGTCTATAATAGTCATCAAATATGAATGAAGATACAATTTGCTAAAGCTGTGGGATAATGTTCTAAAAATATGGATGAAAAGATCCAAAGGACCAATTCCTCTTATTCTTTCTAATTTATCAACTAGATAAACTGCATCACTACAAAAATGAATCCACATGTAATATTTGAATTTATGGGATAATGTTCTAAAATGGATGAAAAGGTCCAAAGGACCATTTCCTCTTATTCTTTCTAATTTATCAACTAGATGAACTGCATCACTATAAAAATGAATCGACATGTAATATTTGAATTTAATCTCCCTAATATCTTGAACAAAGCAAAATGAAACAAAACAAAAGGAGAGACAAGCATCATTTAAATATAATGTAACATGAAGAACAGTGTTCTAAATCTTTTCAGTCACTGTCACAATGAAGTATTCTTAATTTGTAACAGTCCTCTTTTGCAGACAGCCATATCTGGTTTGTTAGACCATTTCTAGCTCTTTTGTTTTCATAATCCAGATTCCAAACACTTGATTCTGGGGTAAGAGGTTAACATGAAGAAAAAAGACTTTTTGTCTTGCGACCAGGGCAAATAAGTCGGAAGTCGCCCTGGGCTACGAAGATATACAGCTGTTTTTTGTTGTTTTTTAACTACTTTCCAACTCAGATACTAAATTTTTTTTTTTTTTTCCACAAAACGTCAATTTAACCTTTTTTTTAATCTGAAAAAAAAAAAAAAAAAAGAAATACTTTGGTATCACAGTCGGAAAATAGTGAAAAACGGTAAAAAATGTCTGTGACTTTAACTCACCTGGCGCGACTTGTGACTCATTTGTCCTGGGCGCAAGACATTTATACAATAGACTTTTTATGAAAACTTAAGGGTTACAGACGTTATTTCAATTGTATTCGATTTCTGAGAGCAAAAACTAGATCTGACTTTGATATGAAAGAGGTTCTACACAATCAGTGAAACAGAACTAAAAAGGAATTAGTGGACAACATATTCAGTCTTGTGAGCATGGTGAAATGCTTACATCAACATAGACTGCATTGATGAAATCTGTCCCGCTGTCTCCACAATCTGCAGTTGTCAAGTAGGGGCGGGCACACTCGGCTGTAACAATCACAGAATAATACCCAGTCAGTCAGGTGAAAAGAAGAAAGTATCATCCATCTCTTCTGGATAAATTTATTAACTTTCTCCAGCCAATGATCTCTTCAAGAATTGTTTGTGTCAAATTTTAAATTCAGACATTTTGGAGCCAGCACTATTTTTACATGAAAAGCTGAACATACTGAAAAAAAAATAGTAAGTAAATAAAAATATACATTTCAAAGTACTCTTCAGTTCAGTAAACAACAGGCTTTCAAGTTGATCAAAACATGAAATACACATGACTTCATGTAAGAAAAATACATTTACATATAAGTAAAAAACTGTCTTTACTGATAAGAGTAGGCCTAATTCTTAACTATGAATGTAAATGAATGTTGCATTTTTAGGGAAAACTAAATTTATTTAATTTCTCTTGAACATGTGATGTGTCTATTAATTTCTTTCCCGGGTTCAATGGAATCTAGATCTAATTATAAAACAGAAGTCACACTGGAATGCCTATGGTGTTTGTATCCACGTGGTGCATCATTAACAAAAAAAAAAAGACACTATAGAAGCTCTCTGGTAGTCAATTACTATATACTGTGATCAGCCCCCCCCCCCCTCCCCCCTTCCTTTCTCTTTCTGTCTTTGTGCATCCTCTTTTTTATTCTGAAATCATTTCAAACACTTAGATTTAGTAATTATAACAATTATTTAGCCTATACTTAAAAATTGTACATAAAAAAAGGATCTTTGTCTTCTAAAACTTCACTAAAAAAGGCCAATGACTGCCACACTGAATGAACATACTGTATTTCTGGATGTGTGAGAATTAAGCTATTATGCTAAGCTCACACTGGCTCTACCCTGGAGACTGACACTATTCTTTCTCTGTCAGTGTCTTCATGTTGATGTTTATGATGTTAAAAAATGTTGAAGTTTGAACAACTGAAGATACTACATGCAGTAGATGCTGTGAATACTTACGAGGCAGCATCATGATATCTCTGCTCTTGCTGCGATTCTCTACACGATGTCCACTGGCACAATCCCCTATGCTTAGTCTGGGCACTATAGACTGCAAGGTCTGCAAAGTATATAATAAGACAAGATAATATAAGGTGAAATAAGAAAAGGTGAGATAACATAAACTTAGATAAAATCAATAAAAGCTGAGATCAAATGCAAAGAGACAAGATAGATAAGAAAAGAAAAAAAAATGATAAGATGAACTTTATCCTCAACAAGCTGCTTTTTTTTTTTTTTTACTGCACAAAATATTATACATTCAAACACACAGGATAAAATTTCATGTATAATACTGAAACAAGTCAAAAAAGGAACCATGGCAAGTTGATAACACTATGTTTTGCACCCACAGCAAATGAGTCGTCAGTCACTCTCAGTGATCACGGGTTAGGGCCGTTTTTAACTATTTTCCATCTCAGAAACCGACGTTTTCTTTTCAGGTTAGAAAAGGATGAATGTTTGTTTTGTGGAAAACAAAAACTTTTTGATGATTTTTTTTAACCCTGAAGGGTGGGAACTGTAAGGGGAGAGAGAAGCATAAAAGTGACTTTTTCATGGTATCAGTTTTTGGGTTATTTCCCTTTACTGCTCTAACTGGCATGTTAGGTCATTCAATGCCCTATGTAAAAAGATAGTCATCTAGGACTTGTATGTTCTCTATCCAAAGTAACTGTTCACATTTGACCATTCAAAATACCAAACTCAAGGTGCCCACACTAGCCATACACTTTAACTCGCAGGGCAGTATCGGTTTGACCTATAATAATTTAACTAGCACGATATGAGATGCGACACAAAATCAGGCTCTTGTCAAAACTTAAGCAAATGGAATTACTGGGGGGACACACACCTGTTCCTGGATCTGAATTTATTGAGGAAACAGCCGCTCAGTTTTGTAAATCCTTATTAATCCTTGTTAGGCCATGCCACAAAACTACAATTTTTGGGATTTTACTCAATTTATTTCAGTAAACTGAACTCTGAAATGCATTTTTAGATTGATAAAGAAGGGTTTAGTGAAGAAAAACAAACTGCGTCAAAAATTCATTCACTATTGAAAAACTTGCAATTTCACGGGTCAGCTCTGTTTGACAAGCACCTGATTTCATTTTGTCACGTCTCATATGTGTCATGCAATTCAATTTCATATTATATTTGAAAGAGCTGAATAACAACAGGCAGAGTGGATCAAATTAATTGTGTTGTTAATGTTATCTTGTCTTATCTTTAAAATTCTTACCTTATCAGATATGGTCAAATGTAATGTATGTTCACTTTCCCTTCTTTCCATGCACCCACCTGAAATTCTCTCTCCAGCCTCTGGTGCTTGGAATCACCGCCATGAGCGTAGTGGACCTGGTAGGCAGCGGGCAGGGTGTCAGCTGGGTAGACTGTCATGCCACACTGCAGGTACATGGCCACTGTGTTGTAGATCTGCTGGTACTGGCCCTGGTAGGGCACAGAGGTGAGATAAGATCAAATGAGATATGTCAGAAAATCAGATATGACAAAATCATATATGATAGAATGCTTGCACTTTTCTTATTCACCTCTCTCTTATTTAATTAACCTTTTTAGCTATTGTGCAAAACCATCTTCTGCTTCCTGCAAATAGATTAATCCTTTGAACCCTGGTCACCAGTGCCAGAAAAAACCCTTGTCCCTGGTCTTCCGGGCTGAGAATGCACATTTCTCTTTTCATGTTCAATATCTTTTGTAAACACAAGCCTCAAATGTGATCATGGGTGCAGACATTTGTAATCACCGTAGTTCTAAATGTCTATGCCCTAAAGTGTGTCAGCCCAGTCTACTGGGCTGTGGGAAATGTGACACCATATAATCTGCCCAGTAGATCCTTATTAACCCTTGTTAGGCCATGCCCCTAAATTACAATTTTTGGGCTTTTATTCAATCTATTTCAGCAAATTGAACTCTGAAATGCATTTTTAGATTGTAGAAGGGTTTGGTGATGAAAAAAAAATTACGTTAAAAAATCATTCACTGTTGAAAAACGTGATTTCTCTGGTCAGCTCAGTCTGAGCAGCACCCGATTTCTTCATGCTGCATCTCATGTGATATTTCTCTCAGCATCAGCACTCACATTTTTTTTTTTTTTTTTCTTTCCACTTTTATTTCTAATACATAATAATAAACCCCACATACAGCTCAGATGTACCCAGGTCGTTGAGGAAGGATTAAATTTTTGTTTGAAATGTTTTAATTTTCATATTCAAGATATAGCGGAAGCAAAAGTGAAGAAAATCCAAAATCCACCAATGCTTATGTTAACTCACTGAGCCCTAGGCCTTAGTTCACCGGCTGCTGCTGGTGCCTGACGATTTCTGCCATTTTTCAAAAATAA
>JBCAUA010027519.1:0-12443 GCA_038406235.1 Peronia verruculata
CACTCGTGGGTCCCTTTCTATTCTGATTTGGGTATTTGTGGATCCCTATTTTCCCTATCTCCTATTCCTATCGTTCCGTACTCTATCTAATATTTACCCAGGGATGTGCTCTTCGGCCTTTATTACTTTAGCCTTAGGTTTCCTTTCAGACTTAAGTATTATATTCAATATATACGTAAAATACTTATAAAGACATATACATATAGGCATTCGCACAGTATATCATGCACGCACACTATATAGTTAAAAGCGAAATTTTAATAAACCTTATCAACACTACAGAGAGATGAAAATACAATAATTATATACTAAAGTAATGCTAATACTTATGGTCCGTCTTTTTCTCCACCCGACTTTTCAATCTTTGGGAATGTTTCCTGCCTCTTATCGGACCTTCTTCATTATTACGCAGTGCTGATGTGTTTATTTTTATCTGAACCTGAACTGGCTTTGACAGTCGTTAATCATGGTTATGGCATATAATCAATGAGTAATATCCAACAAATAAATCAGATACAGCTTTATTATTTATGCTCTTCACCACCCAGGCTATATAAGATGTTTACTCTCTGGTCTGTACCAACCTCATCGTGATGAAGGCATTTCTGTTAACTTATCTTATTTTCATTTTAATGGTAAGGGGAACGTTTAAAGTACGTTATAATAATATTAATGCTTCTGCCAAATGGTAAGTTGTCTAAGTTGTTACATTAATCGTAATCGCATTTTATTCAAAATTCAGTTTAAAGAGGGCAACGGTTTAATTTTTTTTTTCATATTAAAAACAAATATTTTTAAAGTGAGTAAAGTGTTTGTCACGAGTTCTCAGTGTTAAGTAGATGTAATCATGACTAATAAGTGGCAATCAGGCGGTGGATGTGAACGAGACTCACACAATAGCGGATAAACGAAAACAAGAGTCCTTCAAGTCGAATAACAACACAGAATTTAATCCAGGTGTTCGGCTATATTACACAGTATACACAATAAAGTACAGGTGCAGAACAGGCATAGGGAATCTACTGTCTAAAGCTCGTGCGTATCGCATTCGTTGAACTCTACTCTAGACGCCTCTCCACTCACTGACTGAGCTCTGTATTTATACACACATCAGCCATCGAGAAACTTCCTTCTAGTCCTTTATCGGCACGACTGGTGTGTCACGTGCCATAGCACACACGCATGTAAGGTCAGGTCGGAACACACTGGAACGTACTCGATCTCCTGACCAAGCGCTATAAATAGCTATATGAATATGCATATGACCTCTCGTGTGCGCACCACACAACATGATTCGTTACAGTGTTGATAATTTATTTGTAAATTAGTATTTTCATATTATATAACATGTGCACTTTGAAAGGCAATGTTTAATAATGAATGTAACAACAACAGTGAGGAGTTGTCAATCATTTTTCCATGCCGTTCTTTGTTTCAGGGTTATGGATTTGTTTCTTCAGAATCAGCTTTTATGTTTAATATGAAAACAATTGGGGGGGGGGGGGAGGGAGGGGGAGGGGGTGTTTGTTTTCACTGTGGCTTATGTTCATATCATAGTATGTGTAATAACACTTCTATGTAAATTTAAAAAATAGACTTACTGTTTTCTTCAGACACCACTTTATAAGAGGTGATGGGGAATTTTTCACCTGAACAAATAAATATTTATAACGTTTCACATCGAATGCAGTATGTTAAGATTATAGAAAAAACAATGGAAAAGGAAATCTACGCTCTTGAATTCCCCCCCCCCTCCCCCACTTGGATTGTGGCTAGCATCAAAGGTTATGGTTTTTATAAGCTTTTTATCTTCCTGTAGTGGTGGTTATCTCAGCTGTCCACAAGCATCAATGGTTATCTTTGAAATTACGTATATATCAGGAAATTCTATTAAGGTTGGTGAATGTGTTACTGGATATTAAAAAAAAAAAAAGATGTTTACAGCTGTTAAGGTTACAAAGAAAACATGTTTCTTTTTTAAATTTGTCAAAATGAGGGATGATGAAGCATGTAATGAATCTTATTCTTTTTAGTTATTATAATAATAACTTGTTTTTCTTCATCATTTATACAATTCTGGGACGCACATACGTAAGCTTTTTTATTATCATCATTTTTGTTATTTATTTCAATGAAAATGGCGTATGTCAAATTTGATAACATCTGGTCTATAAATAAAAGAATAGTTCTCAAAATAGTTTACCAATATTCTCATTGACAGAGTTTATCTCTTTATCTCTTTCAGTGGTATTGAGGGTTTTGAATTCGGCTTTCAGTCCCAAAACTGTCTTTTGTCAGAGCAGTACCTCACACCCTTTTTTGTGCTTTTCCTCTGCTGGTTTTGTCTTATCTATGTCTCAAATTTTGTTCATGCCCTCTTTTCCCATAAAGGTTCCTAGAGAGTAACTCTCAGGTTCATGAGTGTCTTTACGTCTAGCGGCCAGTCAAAATGAATGTCGATTTTTCACCATGTGGAGTTTTTTGGTATCATGTGAAAGCGTATTTTATACCCTTTCAGATGAATTTGAGTTAGTTACATTCTGTCGAGAGATATTGCAGTTTAAAGAGGCAATTGGGACTTCCCAGCAAGGATTCCGAGAAAATCGACTTTTAATGAACGGTCGAACGCATAAATTTACATACCTACCGCACAAAAAACCAAATTTAATGAAGTAATATTTATACAACGAGAGTAAGACCGATACAATCTTGTTCAGAAATAAATGCACTTTCAATTCTTGGAATTAAAAAAAAAATCGACATGTAACCTCCTTCATCACATACAAAGCCTGATTTCTCGGTTCTAGCCATGTGACTTACATCTCATGAAGGCGGAAACGCATGTGGTCTCCATACCTCTGTCATCAAAATCAAGAGTACCTCAATCTTTACTCTGTTTGACAGACAGTTGACATGTTTACTATGAAACTGCAGAAATAAAGAGATTTTCACTCTTCCCATTGCCTGAAAATTTTTCTCAGAATTGCTTGGTGACAGCCCATGCTGTACTGATATTTTGCTTGATCGTGAGTCTTTGTTTCGTCTATGCGTATGATCAATTAATGTCCATTCCTGGCAAATTGACACAAGATATTGATGGAAGATGTCTAAATAAAAGCACATAATATTGTCATAGGAATATTCTGTGCTTGCCAGTACAGGTATGGTTTTTCTTTTCAAAAACAAACAAACAAAAAAAAGTTGAAAATTTACTCCTTTAGAGCCGAAAAAGACTATTCCAGGTGTACCCCTGTCCTTCTCTCTTGTCCTCCCTCCTTAAGGGGGGGGGGGTGTCCTGAAATATGCATTTTTTCCCCAAAAAATACGATTTTGCGCTTTTGTTTTCTCTTAAAAGCACTGCCTTTCTGTGCGTAAAAATGATATCAAAATGTTGCTAAGTCAATTCTAACGTATTTGACCAATGGTCATTCAACGGTAGACCTGGTGTATTGTCAATCAGGATTTGATTCCACCTGGCTGCTGAATGAGGCCGTAGATCATCGCGATTTGATTATTTACAGGCAAAGGGTGCAAAAAGCACTTGATTATCACTTCTTCTAGCAATATCACGAGTTTCAGTACCAGAGATGGACACTGGATGAGCACTATGACGCGAGAAAAACTGCTGATCATGCAAATTATCAGTGTAAAAGTTGTAAAATGACTTTTCTCGTCCTATAAGCAGCCCAATTGTGCTTTCTTTCTGCTACTAATAGCTCGGTTGTCGATTATATGTCATAGTAAAGGTCATAACACTCTGTGTGTGCACTCAACAATGATAAAGGGGGCACACAGAACCCTCAAGAACCCGAAAGTGGCTCTCATAAAGATTGGGGGGTAGGAAACAAAATTCGATAAAACATATACCCAGAGAGAAAAAAAAAAAAAAACGGCAACATGAGACACAGACGTCATGCAAAGAAGGCTAGTATGTACAAAAAAGGCTGTTCCGAGCTTGAAAGTCAAACACAAAACTCTTCATGACAATTTTTCGCTGAAGAAAAACAACAACTTTAAACGCGTTTTTTCTCAAAGCCTGATTTTTTTGGACAGTTTTTTTTTTTATCTCCTTTTTTGTTTCGAAACCAATTTAAACTAAATTTGGTATGCACCATTGTCACCAGAAAATCCCAAAAGTTAACATGAGCGATAAATTCGGTGGGTAAGTTTTAGATATAAGTGGGGGGAAAAGGGCGCAATTTGAATTGTCGCTACATGGTATTTTCAAACATTTATAGAAAATTGTGTATCACATGGAACCAACTAAAAATGGGCAACTTTTTAGATATTATAGCAAACAATATGTTCATCACGTTTTATCAAGTTTCGTTGAAATTTGGCGGAGGAGATAGTTTTCAAAATTTGTCAATTTAGGGACACCAAAATCCAAGATGGCGGCGCTGCTATGGCAACCGTATGAAAAAGTCGATTTATATTCATTGTTTTCCTCTAATTTGAACGTGCTGAATTCGATGGAAAAGGTTGACTTTTATAATAAAAATAACACCTCCAGGACCCCCCCTCACTTAACACAAGGACCAGCCAACTCTGTTTCCACCATTGCCGATGCAATTTCAAATTAAGTCATTTTCCAACACCACTGAGCAGTTTACTACACACAAGAACTGTAAATAATGCTACCAGTGCTTTGGAAGAAGTGAGAAATGTGTAAGAAATCTTTGAGAAATCAGAGAAATCGATTGTTGGAGGGTGAGAAACATGTAAGAAATCTGTGACACATATGAGAAATCAAGGGTTGGAAGGTGAGAAATCTGTGGTAATTCATATAATTGTGTGGTATCAAACTCTGCCAAACAGTACAAGATTGCGGCTTCGGTTTCGTAGACTGTTCCTGGTCGGCTTTCGGGCTTTGAAGTCGGGCAAACACTGAGCAAATTACACGGGTTAGTACTCCGTAAAATTCATCCGTCATCCTATTTTGTACCATATGGGACGGAAAATTTCAGACAAGTCTGACTAGGGGTCCAGGCAATGTTTACTCGTCTGAATACCACACCTTTATTCCATTATTCAATTTCATGTGTCAGTAAAAAGTGACGAACACAAGAACTATTACATTAGAAATAATCATAGACGAGGGAAAAAATAGAAGAAAAGCATACATAACATGAGTCTGAAAACAAAAATTGCATATTGTCTGTTCTGAAATATGACGAGCCACAATATTAATAAGCTTCTTATTTTTTTCGTTTTTCTTTTCTCTTTTTTAAATTGTCTTTCCAGAAATCAATCTTGATGGAAGAGCTGAATTTGGCAGATGACAAGATGTTAGACAAAATTGAAATAGAAAGTGAACCTCAGCAATTTGGACGTGGCGACTTCCGTGTTGATTTTGGCTTTTGATGAAGCACCTTAATAATAATCTGCAAAAAAATGTAGTATTAATTGTGTCTTTTTGTTATATTTATTTATTTATTTATTTACATCAAATGGTTTCTTTGTTCCCCACTAGTTTATGTGTTTATATAACTCAATTAATACCTATACATTGAATAAAAATACATTAAAACAAAATACATTCCGTTTTAAATTACTACATCAATATTGAAATACTGGAGGGCAATGCAAACTGCCATTAGAAACAAAATAAAAACTCTTCCAACTGCCCCCACCCCCCCCCCCCCAAAAAAAAATGTCAGGACTTTGCTCTGAAAGCATGAAAATTTGATTCTAAGACAGGGTCTCGCAAGTCAATCTTACATCTAGAATAGAAAAGAACAATCAAGAGGAATCGCTGTACATAATTAATTGGACATAAAACCAAGAAAGCAATAAAGACAGAAGGTGAGCGAGAAAGACGAAAAAATACACAAATAAATAGAGAACAAATAAATTCTATCGTCTTAGGCATTAAGTTAGCATATGTTATTATATGAACTAATTATGCTAATATTAGTCTCTTTATTTCAGCTATTGAAATGAAAAACTCCTTACTTCAAGTGTCGGTCCATAACGTTGATATCTTTGAACGTTAATGTCTTGGATTAATGTTCTTTTTGCATTACATGTGTATGTTCTTCAGATCATGTACCAATAATAAAATTTACTTGCTATGTATAATTTCTCAGGTTTAAACCATGATATTCTTTCTACATTGCATCTTAAATGATATATGTGTGTGTATGATAATAATAATAATAATAATAAAGGGCATTTATAAAGCGCCTCACCCCCGCAGGGCTCGAATCGCTTTACAGAACCAAAATGTTTAGCAGCCACACACGAAATATGCCTGGAAACAAACAGGGGCAATAACATACGTACATATTTATATCATGGTATACAGACATGAATTTAGACATGCTCACACACATAGTCCTGTAATACAATTCAAACGTATACTTAAGTTTGTACACATGACTGACAGCCCTCTTGTGGGAAAGACCTAAAACATTACTCAGACAGATACTTGTTGAACAGGTATTTTTTTAAAATGTCGTTTAAAAGTCTCTAGGCTTGAACACTTGCGAATACCTGCAGGCAATGCATTCCAGATTAAAGTCCCTGCATATATGAAAATGCTCTGTCTCCATATTTTTTCTTATGGGAACGAGGAATAGAAAGGTTGTCAAGACTCTTAGATCTCAAATTTATGGACGGTACATAAGGGCATAGTAGATCTGCTAGGTAAACTGGTGCGGTCGACTTCTGAACGCGAAAACGGAAAGTTGCCACCTTGTACTCAACCCTGGCTTTTATATGCAACCAATGCAATGACCTGAATAAACGAGTGCTGTGGTGCTACCTCAAGGTTCTAAAGGCTAAGGTAAATTTTATATCATGCATGCATACTTTGAACTGTGTTCTTCTGATACAATTTTGTCTATGATATTGTGCCATTATGTTTGTTAAGTCTGTGTAGGTAAGTGTGTCTGATTTGTACGTTAGTGTTTCAAGGCTAAAAACCCTTCAGTCAAAATAATCCATAAATTACATTCATGTAAATCTAGTAGGCTACATAATATTGACTCAACACTTTTTGTCTCTTCTCTGTTTAAAACCTTTAAAAAAAATAAAAAATCCTACAGTGCATGTATTCGTATACACTCTCTCTCTTCTCTCTGTCTCTCTCTCTCGGTCTCGGTCTCTCTCTCTTTCACAGACACACACACACACACACATACGATCTCCCGTTGTTTATTATCCATTAGAACGTTTATCCACGTTTTCTTTTACTTTTAAAACATTGTTTCCAAATTCTGACACTGTCTCTGAATCTAATGAATTCTAGACCAATCTAAATTTAGATCTAGGTCTGTATCTAGAATCTAAACTTTTCTAGAAGAAGGCCTACTCACTTCTTTTTTTTTTTTTTTTAATGATGCCTACTACTTTTAGAGTCTAGATCTGGATTCTAAATCTATACGGTTTGTCAATACTGCTGTGACAATTTGTGTTTGTAAGAAAAGACTCACAGACATTGGCAGAAGTCGAGATTTGTCTCCCATTAAAAAAAGAAAATGTCAACCAGGAAAGCTCTTTCTCTTCCTCTCACTCTCGTACGTTCGCTCAAAACAAATCGACGAGAACTGATGGGGAATCCCAATCTATCTAATTCGACCTACTTAAAAGCTCGGGAAATGACGTCATACGTTATATTTTAGGCTGTGCTCTACACAACCTCCCTGTAAAAACGAGAACTGCGTCCGGGCACTTTGAGGGGGGGTGTTCTTTGTCACGGCAAAGTTCCGAAAACGAAGTTTTTTTGTTTTTTTCTTTGCCGATGATTACATATTTTCACCATTTATCTATATATTCATGAAAAAAAATGCTAATTTTTATTACGACACTACTTCTCTTGATCACGTCAAAATGCCACCTCAATTTTCATTGTCACCGGAAGTGGTCAAACCAAAACTAAAAGTCGGTACACAAACAATGCAATTCCAGCTGCGAGTGCGACCCTTGATAATATCGTCTTGTCAGCCAGTAGGCCTAATCTTTGACCATCATTGCTGATCTTTACCTCAGTTTTGACCATCATTGCTGAACCCTACCTCAGTTTTGACTTCAAGTGGTTGATATTTTGAGAAATCGACATATTTATGACATTGGAGCTGTATATCCTGAATTAAGGTGAGAAACATGGTAACTTTCATTTTCGATAAGGACGCTAATGAACATGCAAAAGCGCATTGTTATCCATCAGTAGCATGATCATTTCTTAACAGCATATTAATTGTGTATATTATTATGCATTTGTATACTTAAATTTCTGATAGCAGTAGACATATAGATCTACTTTAACCCTCAGCCTAGGGCTAGATTATTGTGGATTGTGATTGGTCTTCTGAGTCTCGGGTTCTGTATGTAAGTTTCATCATGACGACAAAATCTAACAATACTGTCTATACAACGTCAAATTGACGAATGTACTACCATAGTCATAGTTCTTATAGGTGAAGATTGCTGGGGGAATGGCTTGGTCATAGATTATACTGTTACAGTATTTTAATGTCATTGTCTTTCTGTCGAAATTCTTTTGACAACGAGTCCTGCATGCATGTATATAATTACAAATATTGTATTGTCTTAATTTTTGAGTGTCCTTATGCTATTATAGGTTTTTTATTAATCATTTGCGCATATTAATATTATGTCTCATAAATTATGTTAGCGCTAATGGGGGAATCAGTTTACGCTAGTCAGTGGTATGCTAAGATAAAGTGCTGCGTTAAGTCTAGTAGAAGTATAGATATGGAGATACATTATTTAATGCCACACAGTTTTCATAATCAAATGATTATTCATACGTTTAATATGTTTGTGTCTTTTCTTTCCCCTAGCCTTTGGTGTTGGAAATGGAGTCTGTGCAAGACGTTGACAACTACATCCAGACATTCGTTGAAACGGACATCAGTGAAATCTAAGTCGGATATGTCGTACGACTATTAAGTAACAAGAAGAGAGTGTCCTCTGTGGTTACTGCTATCACTGCGCTTTGCAGTAAGGAAGTGAACACAACTGCTCTGACATCGAAATTTCGTCGGCTCTCTGCATACTTCAGAAAGTTCAGGAGCTACAACCTGAAACGGGAGAGCAACAGAAAGGCTTTACTGGGTCTTTTAAATGACACTTTCACCATCCCTTTTGTGAATGCAACCCAATGCCACTCTGCATCTGAAACATGTGACCCAGCCCCATCATCTGCCTCCCCTCCCCTCAGGTCGCCTTCCCCATCACACCCCCCAGCTACACCTCAACAACCGTCGGGCCTTCTTAGGGGTGACTGCGGTCGATGCAAGCAGACTAGAATTGTAGGAGAAGCTGCAGTGACAGGCATCAGAAGACGGCTGACAGCAGCAAAGTCAGGACTATCCACTGTGAGAACAAAATATAATGTGAAAAACCTTAACGTTTTCAAAAAGAGCAAGCAAGAACAGCTTCAAAAGAGGAAAGACAAGGTGAAAGAACAAGAGAAAATCATTGCCTTTTTGACTCAACAAGAGAAAAAGCTTATTAGTTTATGTGACCGTCAAAGAATAGAGGTGTTTGACCTAAATAAAAAGATCAAGCTCCTGGAACAACAGCTAACTTCCTTTATAGCTGAAAAGCAACGAATTAAGATTTAGAAACGCAGATTAAAGTTTTAGAAAGGGACTTGGAGGCAGCACATGCTTTGAAGTCTGATACCAGCACAGACAGCGAAATCCTCACAAAAACAAACAAGAAACCCTATGATGATCGAATGAGGAGAGCTGTTTACCACTGTCTCTCCAGTCAGGTTCCAGTGTACTATGTGAGAACATTAACTGGGAAATATCTATCCCATATTCCCGATGCCAATACTGCAGCACGGATGCTTCAAGAAGTAGGGATTTTAAGCGACCTGCAAGTCGGCGAAGCAATCATGGAGGCCTCTTCTGTCAACCTGGCATGGGATGCCACAACCGTGGAAGGCAGGCATCTTAATGAAATTCATGTGAACACCCCAACTCAGAGCCTGACTGTCACCACACAGAAAATTGCTGGGGAAGCAGCTGTTGACTATGCCAGGCAAATAGCAGATGTCTTGAGTCACTTATCTGAGATTTATGCTGACTTCAATGACATAGATGTGCCGACGGTACAGGCAGAGCTGAAGAGCAAAATCCTCAGCATCCTAACTGACAGGGCTGCTGCAAATCATGCGACAGTCGTTCTGCTGAATGAAAAGCTGAACATTCAGCTCCTTGAATTAAACTGCGATCTGCACCCTCTGGACGGCCTGGCCAATTCTTCCCTTGCACTTCTAAAGGAGCTTGATCGGAAAGAGAATAAGACAATATTTTTAGCAGTTCACAGTTGAAGCCAGTGTTCTATGCCATAGTTACCGCAATCACTTCTGAACTTTAAAAAGCAATTGTTGACTAATGACAATTTCAAAACACATTTGATTTACTTTCAGTATTAGTCTTTGTTATTTTCAAAGTTAAATATCCCTTGTCAGTTTCGTTGTTGCGTCTCATTTTTCAACGATTGTTATATTATCTTTCTAGGCTAGATGTTTACTGACTGTTTTCTCAACTCCTTGGTTTGTTTTTATTTTCAGGTGAAGCACATAAAAGCATGTGTAGAGCAGATTACTTTGCTGGAGCAGTGCCTAGAGATGGTTTTCACCATGGAGTGTGACATTTTCGGGAAGCCGCTGGTTATGGATGATGTCATCTTCCCCCTTCGAAGCCATGATGATAAATGTGATTCATTGCAGTTGGAAATTATGTCGTCTCTGATGACGAGTTTTAAAACACTCCTTAGTCGTCAGCTTGAAGCCTACCTTTCTGAACCGTTATCCACTGTAGATGAAAACATCTCTATCAGGGCTGCTGCTGCTCCAGCACACACTATATTTGCAGAGCGGTGTCTTGGTATGGTGGATGCTCAGATCAAAAGAGCACCATATGCCACCATGACTTTTATTGATGCCAAGACCAAAGGAAAACTCAGTGGAACATTGAAGTGGCTGGAGAGCAAGGCCTCAGACCAGCAGAAAAGTCTGATGAGATATATAGTCAAAGGAGCGGTCATCAGACGCAATAAGGACACAAAAAAAGAATGGAAGAGCTAGAGGCAGCAATCAGAAAGAGGCTAAAAGAGCGTGGTCAGCAAAAAGACATGACCGAGAGAAATAAACTCGGGAGAAGCATTCGGGCAGTCTTTGGAGATGGTGGGCTTGGAATGGCCGATGCCATATTTCAGAACCTGAGTAGTGATGTGCAAACCACGCTGAAGACCACTCTGCAAAACCACTCGCACATTGTTGGGAGAAAGCTGAAGCATGTGTGGAATGTATCTGGTGAGGACAGGATGTACATGGGGAGAGTAATCTCTCTCAGTGTCAAAAAGGTCAAATCAGGACTAAGGCTGTATTTTAGAATTGGTTACTGGGAATGAAGAGGAATCCGAAGAGTCAAATATTTCTTGGGAAGAATTTGTGGCAGATATCATCCTTGGTGATTTGCACCTGTTGGCCTAATACAGGTATTTGCTTTCTATTTTATACTTGATTCTGTTAGAGATATCTGTGACCCTTAATTTGATATCTCATTCTGCTGTGTGGTTTTAATACTTCAAATGTTATGACCACTTTTCAATTTAAATTGCTGCATTTATTGCATAATATTGCGTAAAACATTGCACTGTCTTGTTTGCCCATTGATCCACTTTTTTTTTTTTTTTTCATATTTCCTGTTGGTGCTCGCTAAGACCTTTAATTTGATATCTCATTCGGCTATCTAGCACAAATATTTTAAAAGTTGCGGCCAATTGTCTAGTATATAATGATTGCATAATATAGCGTAATATTGTTACGTAATATTGTTGGTGGTGTGCTGGGGATGAAAATTAGATGCACAGAACGTAAGACATAAAATGATGATATATTCTCTAGAGTTTGAAAGCAAAATATGAAGTTTCAAAGAAGATACAGCAATTTTACTGTGAATCTCTGTTTTTCTGGCGACAACATCTTATAGTAAAATGCAAAGGCAGAGAATACCAAATTTCTAAGAACTTGATTTACAATAACTTCTGAACAAATAAAGATAGGGACTTTTTTTTTTTTACTTGCACTGAGCTCTTTCTAGACATATGGGCTATATTGCAATTGAATCAGTTTGAATTTTTTGTCCAAGTGCCTACTAGAATGAAAATTTTAGTCCTGAATTAAATCTAGACACCAACAGGAAAATATTAGAAGAGAAAGCATGTCATCATGACCCGGGATCTCTAGATCTAGCTCTAGATAGATTTGACAGACGGGGTACTCACCTTCAGCTGGAAGACCAATGTCTGTGCACATTTCCTCCAGTGCGCTCCTGCGTGAACACTTGTTGTGGTAGATCTATGCCTTGAGTCCAGCATTATACAGAACTGGGTGAGTTCGAAAGCGGCAATGAAGGCACTGATGGTCTTGAAGTCGGCCATGTTTTATTAGAATACAA
>JBCAUA010027530.1:0-12442 GCA_038406235.1 Peronia verruculata
TGTTGTTGTTGTTGTTGTTGTTGTTGTTGTTGTTATTGTTGTTGTTGTTGTTGTTGTTGTTGTTGTTGTTGTTGCTGTTGCTGTTGCTGTTGTTGTCGTTGTTGTTGTTCTTCTTCTTCCTCTTGTTCTTGTTCTTGTTGCACTAAATCTGTAAGAGATAGACTGGATCTTATTCTAGAATATATTTCTATAATGAGGATTTGATGAACAGACAAAATTTAGTTAGATCTCTACTCAATATGTCCAAATTCACTCAAAGAAAAAAAAAAACCCGCCCGATTTGATCTAAATAAATCAATTTTTCAGATATGTAACTTCAGATCTCAAGATCTGTTGAACACTGATTCTGTCTGATTCTAGATCAAGGTCGCGATTTGATAGCCTAATCAGTTACCAGTAATCTGTGGTGTGACCTCGTTGACCTCCTTCACCTTGATCCACCTGCGAAGGGAGGGCAACCCCGTCTATATAGGTTGGTTTGACAAAACTTTCGTCTGCTGACAAATTCGATTTCCTCAGCACTACACAATTTATAATTTTAGAACCAAAGGAATCGAGACATTTGATATTCCCAGCTACTAAGGGTTGTTTCCAAATTACGCTTGGAAAAAAATAATAAAACACAGTCATAAATCACTGGAATACATATTATATTTCATTATTTCTTCATTATCGACTAAAATATCGCTTTCACAATTTATTTCATTATTTATTCATTATCGACTTAAATATCGCTTTCACAATCTATTTTACTTAACTTATGCACATTTTTGTTTGAAAAAGTATACGATTTATTGCCACAACTAATTAGTCCCATGGAGCATCTAGCATGTTATTCAAACAAGGCCATTCTTTCGGTGACTTTTGCCTACACTATTAGTTATTCTTGTTATAGTGTTGGTAGTATGGATCCAGATGCCTCTTAGTGCCCTTCAGGCAGATCTTTTGCTTTCCCCCGATCTCATATATAACAATAGATTTGAAGGGTAATTATTGTGGAGTATCTTGAAATGTAACAATCGTGGGATGGATTCCTTTGTTGCTTCAGTTGCTATACCAAAGAGTGGTATAATGTCCAAACTGTTCTTTCTGTTTCGGAGTCCACCGCCACACATTGTAGCCTTCCTTTCGTTCACTATTCTATAACTCTAGCTTTGGGTAAGACAATCGAGAATGGTTATGGTTTTTATAAGCTTTTCAACCTCCTGTAGTGGTGGTTATCTCAGCTGTCCACAACCGTGGTCAAAAAATAACAGAACACTATCGCTCTTACAATCGAGAATATTGTTTGTACATTTTCTCTATTCTCGCTGACGCCTCCAGGTACATTTTCTCTCCTGTTGTGACGGAGACATAGATGAATTTATTCCTGGTGATGTTTCACTCAATTTCCTCCAAGATGTTACATCTTGTTCTGTTGATGAGCTGTGAAGATATTTGGGACCAGAGGGAGTAAGTAACGATCTATTTTTATACTTAATATTTTTGTTACTGAATATTGACTCAGCGCCATGGTGTTTGTAGCTCGTAGTATTGTCTAAGCTGCTCTCAGTGTCTATTTGAATTTAATCATACCCCTACCATGCTCCTCTAGAAATGAGACTGGTGTTATTTAAAATCCTGCTTTTTTGCTGCTTTTTTTTTTTTTTTTCAAGTAATCGTGCGTATCCTGTGGAGAAAATACTCCGAAATGAAGAGGCCAGTGCAACTGAACAGCAGCTCTTGGAGTCTTTCAGCATCAACAACGGCGTCAAACAACCTATGACAACCAGCTCGAGGTCATCCATGAGTTTACTTACCCTGGACCTACCATCACAGACAACTTCCCACTGGACACGAAGTTTGACACGAGGATGTGGAAAGCGGCCTGTACTTCGCTCGCCTCACGAATGGAGTACGGGCAAACGCCAACTGACCAGCGGAACTAAGATGGCGGTCTACAACGCCTGTGTCGTCAGCACACTGCTGTACAGCAGCCGGACTTGGACAACGGATATCTAACAACTTTGGTTCTCAGATGTTTTAGTCGCGCACTGGGCATAATCTGGCAAAATAAGGGTGCCAATGAAGAGGTCCTGTCTTGTGCTGGCCTCCCTGTATAGTACACAATGTATAGAAATTTCTCCCTTTAATAATCTTTACGCCGTTTATTCTCATGTGCACAGTTCTTTGTTTGTGGATTTTACACCACTACTTTACACTACACTACACCACTAACTACTTCATTAGTTACCATTACTGTCATTTGTTTGTTTTTTGTTTTTGTTTTTTTCCTTTGTTTAGTATTATTATTTCTGTTATATTATTGTTTGTCATTATTAGTAATAGGAATAGTAAGTATAACTCAAGCAGAAGTGGTGGTGAGAGTATCAGCAATAGTAGCAAATGCACTAGAAGGAGAACCAGTACTAGAAATGGCAGTAATAGTAGTAATAGTGATAGTGGTAGTAGTAGCAGGAGTAGTAAGTGGTAGAAATAAGTAGTAGAACTTAGTAGGACGAGGAGGAGGAGAAGGGAGGGGGGATGAGTGGTGGTGGAGGTGGTAGAAGAGTAGCAGACACAGTAGTACAATAAGAGAAAATTTCCATCTATTTCAGCGATTTACCAACTTGATATTGTTCTTTGATGAAGGTAACACTTCACTCATTCTTTAACTTCTCCATAGAGGGAACTCAAAAGACTTTTATTACTTAACAAGCATTATGGTTGCGGTAATTTTCTTTCAGCCCCCTGAAGGCGGCCACCTGGGCAGTATTAGGATTGTTATTAGCCTGCGATTATTATCATTCTAGTCTGAGAAAGAATAGCATAAGGCACGGTCAGCGCACAACCCAAACAGGTGCAACATGATGATTTGCAACAAATGTAACTTAATGGTACGTTATACATAATATTCTAATCCCACATACTTTCATGGACTGTATAAAAAAAAATACAGTTAAAGAACAATATTCAAGTTGCAGATCAGCCGGTGACGCAGCGCATCCAAAATATTTCATGACTACCCTAAGTCCTCTGACTCACTGATTCTGTTTGATCTCAGCTCAGTCTGTTTTTGTTTGTTTGTCTGTTTTTCTTTGTTTGTTTGTTTTTCGTTTGTTTGTTTTTCTTTGTTTGTTTGTTTTTGTTTGTTTTTGTTTGTTTAACGTTTGTTTGTTTGTTTGTTTGTTTGTTTGTTTGTCCCTGACATGCTACGTGAAGCCTTTCAATCCTAGATTTAAAGTATTTTACTGTCCAAGTAGGTGCATTACATAAAAGAAATTAATTGTCGGCCGAAACTTATTATTTAAGGAAATCTTGAATGGGCTATAGGAGCGTGTTTATCTTTTTTGATACTGTTTTAAATTGTCTTCAATTTTTAAACGTGTTAATGCCAATTTATTACTTCCATGTAAATAGTGAGGTCTAGACTTCAGACTTCATGATAGAATGAATTGAGGAATACGATCTGATTTTATCCAGAAGCTGAGAAATACGAGTTTGATATTGTCCTACCCAGGCCTCCAGACTCAATCAATCAAATAGGAGTCAGATTCTTTCTAGCCTTGATTGATAGTGGAACTCGCATCACTGTAACAACATGACAACTGAAATTACGATTATAAACAGTAGCGCATACTGTCGATTCTTTTTTATTTAAATACAGGGAAAATTACTTCATCTTTATATATATATATACAGATGAAGTAATTTTCCCTGCAATACAACAATAACTAGTTGTGCAGTAATAACCCATACTGTCCTGATTGTTGACAACTCATGATGCTCTACAATGTACACACAGACGACTAGGGCTCTCCCATCAGGTGACAACTCACAATAATAGATAAATGAGGCGCTCACTTTCATCACGTGATCATTGTGAGATTCAGAACCAGTCCGTTCCCAGCCTGTGCACCCATTTTGCCCACACAAAGTGCTAGCTTATTTGCTCCCACTTCGGGAGTTCTGATAATAGAGTTCATCAATAGGTAGGGAAATTCCATCGACACATGAAAATTTGTTTCACTTTTTGGCTACGGACAGAGTCATAGCCAATTGAACCTAGATGCCCTCCAAATAATAAAAGTGGTGATAAGTGTTAATAATTACCTAAGAAAGAGAACGGATGTTCTTTAGGCCAAACCCATGACTTTTGGCTCAGATCGGAAATGAGGCACAATCTTGGAAACAATAGCACTTAGCCTTCATTGTGATCGTGTTAATGTACTAGATTGCCGATAAGATATCAGTATTTTATGAAATTATCGAATGTCATCATGACCATGGAGTTCAAGATCAAATCTTGTTCAGAGCTACAAGATCATTGTAATTTACGAGCGAGAGATAAACTAAATGGTTGTCAAAAGCTGGACCTTGTTGACTATTTTCGAAGTGCTGAAAGTCTGGGTATTGAGTTGGACCCAGATAGTATTTTGGAGTGTAAGACCGAGACCCTGAAGGCGAAATTGATCCTATCAGTTAAAGACCTAAGCTTTATATTAGCCTACTCCTACCCAGCTTGATGTGTGAAAAAGACTTCCGCCAAATCTTATCGAGTCGAGAGACTTCGAATGCCGCGTATACCTCACTTCTTTTTGTAAGCTTACATCCAGAGGGAAATTAGACGGTTTTCCAGAAATCTGGAATTCTGCTATTCAGCAAATGCAGGAGATGAGAGTAGTGTGTTGAGAAAATATAGATCTACAAGATACTTTTTCTTACACATCATATTAGGTAACAAGACTTTCAATAGACTAGCCCATGTATAATTACACTGAAAAAAAGGCTTACATCCTGTGCAGGTGAATAGATTTTAAACACGCTACAGCCATTCTCTGGATAATAATAATAAGAAGAAGAAGAAGCATATACGTAAAAAAGCACACCAGTTTGTAAAAGCTAATAAGTCTATCGCTACTTTCGCACAAACGCTCAAGGCATAAGGAGACACTCACCATGAATCACAGACTAACGCTATGAGATGAGCAGAGGCAATCTGGCTTATTGATTGAAAACTACAAAGTTTAATTTTGTTTCAACAGAACTACAAACACAACATCTGAATTGGAGGGCGGGCAGCTACGATCCTTTTCTATCTATACATCACAAGATAAATCCCACAACTCAAGCAGTATTAAGACTTTGTTAGATTATCAAGTAATGGAGTTGCCAGTGCATTGTTGTTGTTGTTGTTGTTGTTGTTGTTGTTGTAATGCGCGCAATAAATTTAAAACGGCCGCCTGAAGTTTTGACTGAGGTTTATAATTCGTGTGGAAACAAACTGTTCAAAGCTTTGTGGCTGACCGCAACTCCACTATACCAGTAACCGCTAATACTATTATCCCTTAGGTCGAACTGTGGGCATGATCATTTCTCTTTCTCTCCTGGAACTCTTTTAAAGAGTTGCTCACTTTCAGGCTTGTCCATTTAGGGGATATTTGTTTTCCCATTTCTTAGTTCTGCTGTCTCTCCTCTTCCGCTGTGTCTTGAGGTTGGATGACCCAAATTACATCATTTTGTCTTTTTCACTGTGTTAAAGAGAGCTTCATGTGCTTCATGTGGCCCACTAATATCGGATTCCAAAATATTATTGGGCCAAATGGAAAAAGTGGACTAGCAAGTTGTTGTTGTTGTTGTTTTTGACAGGCCTCAAGCCTGAGAGAATTACTGAATTTTTCACAACACTCCTGTAGGCTGCAACGCGATTTCATCATCAAAACTCCGCTTTGTTGTGCTGGGACTAATGGGTTCAACAGTAGGCTACATAAAATCATTGTAATAGATCAAAATAGCAATAAACGCAGAGTAATAAAAATGCTAGCATCCTCTGACAAAATGCTTTTTTTTATTTTTTTTTTTCCCCCTTCAGTTTTTTTTCCTCCAGCATACTCAATAATGACGTTCAACAACACTAAAGGCAAGACAAACCAAGGCACCATTTCATTCTGTAAAAATTCATTTTGTTCCGTATTTGTGAAAGGAGAATTTTCATCAGTCATGTGAAATTATCTCAAAGCAGGATTTGCTGAGGAAAGGCTTTCTGTCATTGTTTGTTGGCCCCGGTCTGAATGACATTGACCTCAGCACACCATTCAAATCTCAGTCGGGGTTTTTCAACCGCATCAATGCATACTGAAATCGGGAACCTGCCAACAGAATTCAATGAAAACAGATACTCTACCGTTGTCTTTAAAAAAAAAAAAGAAAAAAAAAGAAAAAAGATTTGAAATTGAAATTGATTTTTGGTAAAAGCAATGGGGACTGGGGGGAGTGTGTGTGTGTGGAGGGGGGGGAAGCGTAGAACGCGGGGTGGGGGGGGGGGTCAAGCAAAACATCACAGCATTCTCACATGAACTGCCCTAAATATCTAATTTCTTTTTTTATTTGAAATCCCATGTGATCGGTGGGTGGATCTTCTTTGGAGAGGGAAAGCAGCAGGGAGGGTTGCGAGATGGGGGGAGGGGATGGGGAATGGATGAAAAAAAAACTGTTGCAGATAAGATCAAACCAACAGATAAATTTGTTTAGATTAAATTAGACTGAATTAACAAAATCCAATTATGACGCCGTTTCCATAATTAGCATAATATCGTCAACATGGCTGTTTTCTGCTGCTGCTTTCTTGTACTGATAGAGCAACATCAGATGTGCGAGTTCAATTCTGCCAGTAGCCTGTGTATGTGGCGAATTTAGATTATCAAGACAGCATTCATCTCTCCCCTCCCCTCCCCACTTTCTCTTCCTTTAAATGTGTCTGTAATAATCATGTTCCACACAGTGACCGACGAGTGACTGTTAGATGCTTCAACACTGGGCCACAAAGAAGGCTGAGATAAAGAAACGTAGGCAGACAAGACGTCCTAAGTGGGACTGTATGTGTGTATGTGTGTGTGTGTGTGTGTCTAAGATTAGCACATTGGAAATATACACCGCTCTAGCCCAAACGACGCAAGGCTAGTCAGGCGGGATTCGTTCGATATCATACAGGGATATGAGATCATATTATAGTTGAACGGCCCAGCTGGTAACGACATCAGCGAATTCAGTGAACTAAACAGAAACAGAGAAAATGTAGGCCTATTTTTTTTTCTCATTTTTTAAAAAAAATCATTACAAAAAGAGTGCTTGACTGTGAATGGAGGTATAAAATAATGTGCTTTGTGATATGAAGACACACAAAAGGAACGTCAGGTAAGAACAAAAGACTGTAATATTTGCGTTGAGTGTGATGAATCCTGCGTACCACGGCCTATAGCCCATTTTGTCCATCGTGCACCCCTCTGCCTCTCTATTTCCCACTGTATGTTTCACGCATATACAAACGCCTCCCGATCTTGCCCCCCCCCCCCCCCTTACTCTTATCCTTATCCCGAAGCCACTCGATGCAATACACAAGCGATTGTCCGTTTTTTACTGGACATTCCAAAACAAAATTGCCAGCACGGGCGATGAGAGAAACCAAAGTTCCCAGATTCTAGCCCGCCCGCCTTGTGTGCGCACCGGGACAGGCGTCGTGAGTAACATGCACGAGGAGTACACGCTGATGCTATTTTCGGGAGCAAAATCGGGGAAGCCGCTCGCCTGTGCGTTGGTGTGCTCTCTCTCTCTCTCTCCTGCTTACTTGAGCTTTTCTTTTATATTATATCACATCCGTGTTGAGGTTGTTGTCTTCAGTGAACGTTAGTTGCTGAGGAGGCGAGTGTTTGGCAGCCAGTTCTGACTTTGCACAAATGAGATTCATTTCCTTGGCTATTTGAAAGCTAGGATGGGCCTATCAGACAGGCCACTGCGAATCTGGTGGGAGGAGAGGCGTTCTGCCTGTGTTAGGCAAATTCGGGCGGTCGATGTGTTGTGTCTATGGTCTGCTTGGAACATTGATGGAAGACTTCCTAGTATTGTTTATCCGGCATATCTGAGTGACACACTGTCTGCTAGCCTTAGGTGGGCTTGAAGCAAGGATTTCATACGAGATCTAACGCCTCGTCATTTCACTTCAGTTGTTCGGCCAGGCTTGTAGTTCGTGGAGATACTTCAAATAAGTGACTCAGGCAGGGCTCGACAATTTTTTTTTTTTTTTAACTTGCCCGATCGGGCAGGGCAGGCCCATCCCAAAGTGACTTGCCCGAAGCCTGCCCGAGGCCGAGGGGTCATCTAATTACTATTATCTATTAATAAAAGGCCATTATTTTACCGGTACTAATTATTACATAGCAATATACAGCTTTGAGGAGCACTGTAAAGAAAGTGAGATTGCTAATTAGAGTGAAACAAGCAAATGCGAAAAATGAACGTAAACTGGAAATATAAAGCGGGAAGATAGATTACACCCAGAATTTAGAACTTGCCTGAGAAATTGAAATACTTACACATTTTTTTCTAGATCTAGATCTAGTTCATATGCAAATGCTTTGCCGGACTCTGGGATGGTCTAACTAGTAAAATCCAAATATAAGCGAAACCATTAAATATATAGTGGGAGTGTACGCATGTCGGGAAAGAATGACTCGGTGTCATATTGTGTTTTAGGCAATCAACAATCTGTTCATATTGATACGTCGCAAGACAGACACCACGTTACCAGTAACTGCTCAAGAGGTGAGTTATTTAATTGTATTTATTTCAATTTCTCGAAATTTGATTTACGTGACACCGCGCTGCCCCATCCTAGCTTCCTTCCCACTCTCTTTCTCACAGCCCTTTCTTGCTTTGCTAGTGCGAGTGGTGAGTCAGACTAGGAAGACAGTAGCTCTAATCTTGTTACACCGTTGTTCTGCTTTGATTTCCACTCGCAAGGACGTAGGCTATAAAACTAACTCCTCTATCAACAAACACGCAAAGCTGTCTCACTATACAGTAGTTTGGGTTTTATTTATTTATTTATTTATTTTCTCAAGGCATTCATTTGTATTTTGTACTTTTGTTGATGGCGGCGACAACCTTTATCATTATAGAACAGAAATAAATAACATCGGTAGACAGCGCTGGATAGAAGAATTACTTGTATATTAAATCAGTCTGTTAACATGCAAGAGAAAAACTCCATTTCAGTTTGCTCCCCCCCCCCCCCCCTTTTTTTTTCAGTCAGACTGTTTGCTTCTGGCACTGTTTCAAAAAGATTTAGACTTAGATCTAGGAGATTAATTTTATTGCAGATAAATGCAGAGATCTATAATGGGATCCTTTACTACTTTTTGTCTTTGAAGAAAGAATTACAAGAGACTAATGATAAAGATATCAAGCCCACTGAATTAACCAGATAAAAAGGAAGAGGGATTTGAAAGTTGTCGATTTATAAAACGGCTGGATTTATATTAATTGTAGCATTTTTGGCGAGGAGAATTTCATGATAGAAAAGCATTATTTTCCATTACGTGATTTATTAGAATGTATATAAATAACGAGAAGTAGGAGACATTGTAATAGGTGTAAAAGTCGTTGAGCCAATTTCCTTGAGGAAGATAGGATAGCTGGTAAATAAACTGTCAGAAACTATTACTATACAGCAGTGAAGGAAGTAAAGTTATCGATATTCCTACGGGTATTGTCTGTTCCTCTATTGGTGGTGAAAATTTCAGTTTGAGATGTTTCCGTCCTATTGTTCTGTTTGGAAGCTTTAGTTTCTCTTGCCTGTTTTAAAAGGCTTGTCGGTGGCAAAGGCGGTGACTATTACACTTTTTAAACAATTATTATAGTTTTTCTTTGTTAAACAATATGTATAAACATCAGGTTTATTTCCCTCTTACTAAAGTAACTGTTATTTTTACCGCAGTTCATTTGTGTCTTGTTCTGATTATGACGTAACTACCCTCTTCATTTTCCTTAAATAGTCATGGAAGATGACGAGGAGAAGATTAATAGATAAACGACCATCGTAGGTAGGTCTGATGTAAGAGAGGGTAATAGGGACCGCTGTGATATATCAGAAGTGGTGGCTGGCGAATTCTGCTGTTTGTTGTTATTGTTTGTTGTTGTTATCGTTGTTGTTGTTGTTGTTCTTCTTCTTCTTCTTCATCTTCTTCTTCTTCCTTCTCTTTATTGTCTCATAATCTGTTCACCCAACTGAAAACGGATAAAAAGAAAATGACTTTCATGCACAGGATGGGAAAGGTTTATGGCGGACGCACGAGGTACAGAGCTAATGTTTAAGACTGAACTTAGCATGTAATCTGGTTTTGTATGTTTGTGTTGAGACGTAGCGACTCATCAGTCAGTTTACGGATTCAATGCGCCTAGAAGGCTGGAGCGTTTGCAATTTAATTTTAAAAAGTTGATCAAAAGGTTATGTAAAGTGCGATGCGTATGGGCGATGTTTGTTTGTTTGTTTTTTAGCCCCAACAGCAAGGGCGGCCTGGCATATCTTTTGCAATCTCTTTTCGACCCTCTGCGTTATAGGGCACCCATTTGCAAAGCACATTCTTCGAATGCTCAGCCGACACCCAACAATACAAAGAAGGAAGTGTGAAAAAGTGAGGGAAGACAAGGTCGTAGACATTTTGCAGATAACAAAAAGTAGGGACATCAAAAGTGGCTTAGAAAATGTTAGTCTACAATCGCTGTGGAGTAAAATCTCGAATGATTCTATCATTATACAAATTATCCAGCTGTTGATAGAAAATACCAATGGTAATCTCCTCAGAGAAATTTGAACGGTTAGATAGAATGATATTTACTAGGTTTTCCCTTTACGGAGAATGAGTTATATAGCAGCTTGGCACTTCAAGCTTTGGTGTTAGTTTCTTCCAGACCCGAATATCATCAAACAGTGAAGTACACCATTGCCAGCTGTTGTGTAGTATCTCTTTGAGAGAATCAAAGGGACAAATTGGATACTGATTTTTCTTTCGCTCCCAGCGAGAACCAAAAATCTGAACATTTTCAAAACTAAAGGAAGAAAAGAAGACTTTTGAAGATATGTGTTACAAGTATCAATCAGAACCATGTAGTCTCAGTCAGATCACTTTGAGAGATCATTTTGGAAGATCACACTCATTGTGTTTCCCTCTGGGGTATGGTAAAATGTAATTTCTCAAGGAGAGCCATATCCTCCCCCCCCCCCCCCCCGTAGTTTCCGAAGAAATTCCTCCCTTACTCTTCCTCAGCGTTTCTCTTCCTCTCCTTTTTTTTTTTTTTTTCTCTCACTTTCTTCCTCCCTTTGCTTTTTTCGCTCTCTTTCTCTCTCCCTCCATCTCTCTTTCTCTTTCTTTCTTTCACTTTCTCTCAGTCTCTCCATCCGTCTACCACTCTATGTGCACGTTTTCCCCCAGCAAAACTAATGATTGCCCCGTCCAGACAGCGTGAGATGCGTGTCAAATGCAGAGAGAAGAGGCGGTTGTTACCTCTACCCCGCTAACCAAACCTATCGATCCACCCGTCACGTCACAGTGTGTTCGCAGAATTTGGGGATACCCGCAGAGAAACTGAATGCTATTATTCCTAGTGGAGTTCAGTCAACGCCGAACTCTGAACCTTGAGGCTGTGCCGATCTCTGAGGCGGTCAGCAGTTGCTTGCTAACACGCCGAGCTAAGAGGGCTCAGTTGGAAAATAGGAAGGAGATTGCCGCAATGTAGGTGTAAGTTATTTTTAAAATATTTGTTTCAAATGTTTTTGAGCATAAAGGCTGCTTGTGCCATCTGTAGAAGTATAGCCTATTTATCTTTAGTCGGCATTTCTGATAGGGGAACGACCCACTAGTCCGAAGGTTCACATTTATGAGGCCCACTAGTCCGAATGTTCACTAGTC
Source organism: Peronia verruculata (assembly GCA_038406235.1). NCBI lineage: Eukaryota > Metazoa > Mollusca > Gastropoda > Systellommatophora > Onchidiidae > Peronia > Peronia verruculata. The sequence continues at coordinate 11,724 of JBCAUA010027530.1, forward strand.
CGAAAGTTCACATTTATGAGAATTGTTATCATTCATTTTTGTGTGTACAGTCAAAATATAAAACACCACATTATCTTTTTGAATGAAAACAACTCAGTTTTTTTATGAGAATGTTCTTCTATTTGGTTCCTACAGCAGTGAAAATGAACGCACGCAAGCACGCACACACATCCACACACATACACACACATACACACCCAAAATAAAAAGAGATCAAATTTATTATCTTTTGTTAATTCAAAATTAAACTCAGCATTGTCCTTTTGATTGAAAATAACTGTTTTTTGTTTTTTTTTAATGGGAATATTCTTCGATTTGCTTCCCACAGCAGTGAAAAACGCATGGATGCACACATGCACACACACACACACACACACACACACACACACACACACACAAACGCACATACACACACACAAAATAAAACAAAATACATTTGATAATGCTTTTTCAGTAAAAAAAAAAATAATAATAATGATAATAAGATAAAATAAAAATAAGCACCATATTGTCTTTTTGAATGAAAATAAGCTTCTTTGTCCTTCGGACTAGTGAACCTTCGGACTAGTGAACCTTTGGCCTAGTACAGACCTGCCACTTCTACCGATTTTATCGGTATCATACCGATTTTTTAGCTTTTTGGGGAAAAATACCGATTTTCCGATTTTGGCCTTCAGAATACCGAATTCCCTGTACAATTATAATTATTTCGCCGAAAT
>JBCAUA010027541.1:0-12442 GCA_038406235.1 Peronia verruculata
AGTCCGCGCCTCTATTTTTAGCTACTCAGCCTAAATCTCGCGAAATCCCGTTCCTGTATTCAAATGAGGTATTAATCCTTCTCGCGAGATTTGCCTAGAATCGGGAAAAACGGAGGCGCGGACTTCGCAGCACAGACTATAAATGTTGATTTCCGTATACTATTGTAGCTATTAATCTACCTCTATAAATTACTTTAAGAGCACATTTCACTGATTTGTTCATTTTATTTTTCTCTCAACGATTGATTTTTAGGGAAAGGAATCAAAAAGCATTACCATTGATAAACAATTAAACTAAGCACAGTCATTGATTCTTTGCTCGGAACTGATCATAATAGCAGTTGCAGTCAGAAAATAATAATAATAATAACAAGAACAATAATAATAATAATAACAAGAACAATAATAATAAATGCAGAAAAACATAACAGAAAACCTGTCTATAATCTGTCCTCCTGTCCGTCTGTTCATCTGTCTCAGGTCTGTGTTAGTGACAACTAAACTTATGGTAAAAATAGATAAATAGAAATGACAATAATAAATTCGGCAACTCAGTATGGACACAAATAACAATAAAACAAAACAAAACAAAATAAAAAGCGCCAGAAACAGGCAATGTCAAATCACATCCTTCCACACTCTCTTATGTCTTTTTTCTTTTGTTCTTTCTTTCCCACGCTCTTTTTTTCTTCCTTTCTTTCTCTTTCTCTCTGTCTGTGTGTTCTAGTATGTTTTTACCCGTTTATGTCTGTAGTTATATCAGAATCCCGCTTCGTCCCAAAGAATGTCGGGATGCCAAAGTATTACAGTAATACATGTAATACAAAAAAACTGGGCAACTCAATATTTGTAATAATAATGATAGTAGTAATAAAACTCGGTATCTATCATAATAATGAGTCTAATAAAATACGGGTAATTATATAAAATTCGGCCAATCAGGATTAATACTACTACATGTACTAATAATAGTAATCCGGAATGGGGGAACATTGATAGAACAAATACTGGACTAAGATGAACATGCAAAACATGGCCTTCGTAATGGTACATGGGGTACAAAAGGGGGCGGCCAACCATAGAAGAAATAAAGGAAATCATAGCAATCTTAATCTTGATCATCACTGACAGTATGATCAAACCTGCCAGAATGAGAAGATTGTGGGAAAGATCTGCACAAAGATGGATTATTCACACTCCTGGTTTCTGGAATCTCAAAGTGAGCTATAGAAAATGTGCCACTATAAAGAGATTATTTCCTCGTCTTTCGTCAGAAGAAGTGGTCAACAACCAAAGGGGCAAGGTGCGTTATGTTCGTGGCCTGATTGATCATTTGAACACAGTATTTGGAGCGAACTTCACCCCTGGTCAGCAAATAACAATAGCTGAGTGTATGATCCCATACAAAGGAAGACAGAGAATAAAAATGTACATGAAAATGAAACCAGCAAGATGGGGTCTGAAGGTCGATTTGCTTGTCGAGTGGGCTACAGGATACCTTGTTAAATTCATTTTATACAGTGGCAAATTTGACCTGCCTTCAGCATACAAAGACATAGGAAAGCAAGCCTACACAATTATTCAGCTGCTAAGTGGATTTGAGAGGCAAGGATTCATTCTGACTGCTGACCGAGACTACATATCTCCTGCCCTTGCTGAGTATCTGTCGCAAGTGGGTGTGGGTTTCTGTGGAATACAACTGACATCTCGAAAAGGTTTTCCTAAAGCTCTATTGAAGAAAAAAAAAAACTGATAGAGGAACATGGGACTATAGAACTAAAGGAAATCTGCTAGCTGTCAGGTGGCACGATTAAAGAGTGAACTATTTTATTTCCAATCACCATGATATTGAAAAAGGCATCGTGACTCGGAAAGATAACAAAGGCCAAAATGTTGAAATTCCAGCTTCAACCGTTGTGAAGGATTACAACATGTACATGAATGATGTAGACAAGAATGATCAGAATACACTCCATGGATAAATCACGCAAGCAGATGGCCGTTTCGTTTTTTTTTTTTTTGGTCAAGGCACTGGAATGGTGTATCAAAAACGCACACGTCCTGATGAAATTGGAATTCGAAAGAGATAATCCTGGAGAAAAATTCAAACTGGACATGCATGAATTTAGGATTCAAATTGTGCACTCTCATTTGGGCAGAACACCACAAAGCCGTCAACTTGTAACAATCTCACTCAAAGAAAGCCTGAGACTGAACAGAGGTCTCCTGTACATCCCCAAGTGTGGACCATCGAATATCAAAAGATGTGTGGTGTGCGAGAGCAGATATTACAAAGCCTTGGAACAAAAAAAGAAGAAGAATCCTGGTATGAAGTTTGGACTGAAAAGTGAAAATAGCCTATTACTGTGACACATGGGATGCAAGTTTGTGCATCAAACAAAACTCAGTTTGCTGGGAGAAATATCACACTACAGAAAAAGTTTGGCGACCACTACCTTGGGAAGAAGCAGCAACTCCAACTCGAGCCAATCCAGTGACTCCACAACCACAACCCTCCCCCAGCCTGGGCCCTCAGGGAACCAGTGATTATTCGAGTGATCTACATTCATTTACAAACTGTAGATATGTTTGGGAGTCCCAAGCTTTTGAAGTTACAGCATGAGATTGTTTTTCATTTTCATATATACAAACATTGGACATCAGGAAAGAAGAGAAATCAGAACAAAGATTGGACACATGTATTTTTCTATATTTTTATATTGTATACTGTGAAGAATGTGGATGAAAAAAAGCAGAAAATACACATTAAAAGGTAAGAAAAAAAGTAGTTTTTATATTTTTTGTGTGTTGGTTTTGTCTTCCAATTGAAAAAAAATAATTTTTTTTTGAACACACAAACACACATACGCACACGAAAATGTCGACAATACAAGCTAAACGTATACCATTACAAAGAACATTCAACTCCCTTTCAGTTGGTATATAGTTTTATATATCTAAAATAATTAGGAAAAAAAGTTATATGGGTTTTTAAAAACCAATTATAGGCGGTCTGATGCATGTTTCAGGGGGCTGATCACATTGAGACCTATTTTATACCCTAAGGGTGATCACGAAAGGGTTAACCTGCGTAGCGTACACAGGACCAGCGAAATTCCGAGACAGTTGTTCGCAGATGGCCGAAAATGGAAAATATAACTTAATCTCCGAAATATATTAACTTTATTCGAGAAGGCTAGACGCCGGACTCTCCAACCGAAGAGACCTATTGTTGAGTCGCTGATAAATAAGAGAAAAGAAAAGCCAGCAGGTTCTAAATCTTTCCCATTCTCTGAGATTCGAATCCAGTATGTTTACGCCGGGAAAATAACGCTTAACCCCTCCACCATGATACCCCCTTTAGCACTGGCATGCAAAGATGAATGTTTTACCACTAGTTTGATGTACTATGGCAAAACACAAAGCCCTTCTTGTTTTAAAAGTGCGTCTCGAAAATATTCAGATTTTAGTTTGTGAACGAAATTACAATGGAGTATCGCAATGATTTCTTCTTCTTCTTTGATTATGGAAAATTACACTTGTATAAGATCGGAAATAATTAAATTATGAAAGAAAGGCGTTTTGTCAAAGTATAATACTGGTGAAGATTTATCTCTACACACTTCCCCAACACACAGCATTAGATTTATCATAATTGTGCTGCACTTCAACACACACAGCAATGTAGGCTATTTATGTCAAGCTGGCAACTTGCCCTGGTCTTGCCATGGATACTAGACCAAAGAACTGGTTGCGGATATCAAAAGCATGTACTGTAAACACACGTAAATATGGCTAAATAAATAGTAAGCATATTGCCTTGAATAATTATGAACGTTACTCGTAGGCCTATAATTATGAAAGAGGAGAGAGAACGAAATTTTTTACATAAAATGATCTACGTTACTATGTCATTCATATCTAGCCATGACCAATTTTTCTGATATTTGACAGGAATAGGAAATCTAATTTATAAGTAAAATAATGCTGTGATAAAGAATGTAACCACATACATAATGTATTGTCACACATGCATTCTTTGACGAAAATGTCACAAGTAACAGTCTCTCACACTGGGAAACTTGTCCATCTTATTATTATTATTATTATTATTGTTTTTATTATTTCCAATATTTTTGAGCTTGTATTATCTTGCCCCAAAGGTAACTATTATATTCTCTAGACGTATTGCCAATTCTACGATCATGGCTTAGGTTATATTCAGCGGTTTTAAGGTATTGAGGGAAAAAAAATCTTTAAAGCACACGCCATTTGATGAGACACCATGGTCCCCTGGCCTAATCTGGATAGGGAAGCCCGACGTCTAGCCTTTCGGATAAGGGCGAATATTTCGGAGGTCCTGTGTGTACGGTAGGCACTTTAAACAATCGTTGGCAGTTCAAAATCGATAAAATCGATAAATCGATAAATTCCAAATTTCTACCCATGAAAATTCCCAACAAACACAGGCAGCCTCTTCGAGGTGAAATAATCCTACTTTTTTAGGATTAAAAAAAAAAAAAAGCAACGAAAACTAAACAAAACAAATTCAATGAGTTATGGCTTGATAATTCTACAGAATTCATGTGTAGCCTGTAATTTTGTTGGTGCATTTCTCAACGATATTATCATCCCCAAATTACCATAAGGCATCTTATGTATGCCATTGTTGGAGAGTGGTCACGACCTTGAAGACAATGAAGAAGAAAATAATGAGAAAAAAAAAAAAAAACAGGAACAACAACAAAGCAAAACAAAACAAACAAACAAACAAAATCCAATAGTATAAAATTCAATGCTATGCAATTTTTTCCAAGAAAAAGTAAAATAAGATAAAATGAAATAAGACAAAAAAAAAAAAAAAAAGAGCAAAATGATGTAAAATAAAATAAAATAAAATGAATAAAGTAAAATAAAAACTTTCAGGCCGTATTTCAATAAATAATGCACAGATCTAGTCTTGGCGCACTGCCCTGTAAAATCTACCATTCAAATACAAGCCTACACAGAGACAACAATAGCGTCTGTTGATTCATCATTACTGGTGCTTGTCTCAGTATGACAAATAGATTTATTTATGTATTTATATCATTATTATTATATTATTATTATATAGTATTATTATTGTGTTATTGTATATTACATACACACGCACACATACACATACATGCACACATAAACACACACACACACACACAATATATGTCTATCTTTTATTGCATGTTTCATTTTAATCTTTTATTGCATGTTTCATTTTATTCTATTCTGTTTTATTTACTACATTTGATTTTGCATTTAACATAGCCCATTTAAAAATATTTCTGAATATCGGCAACTTCATTTGGAGTGCTATCTTCAAAAATAGAGAGCTCAGAGTACCAGGCCTGCTCGTCTCTTTTGTCGGTATGCAGAAACTGCTTGACACAGTGAAGTTGTTATTTTGTCATGTACACGCCAAGGCCGTCGCACATGCACAATATCCTATTGAAGTTCACGATACTGTGACAAACCCGAACGGTTACCAGCCTGTGACAAAGAGACCCCTACAGAAGTTTTATGCTGTCGGAATGATGCTACAGGCTGGTAGAGACAGCAGAGAACCGCGCAGGACTTGTAGATGCACTCGTTCTAGACTGGACTGAACAAGTTTACATTGGTATAAAGGCTGGGGAGGGGATATAATATGGGGCGGGGGGAGGGGAGGGAGGGGAGAGAGAGAGAGAGAGAGAGAGCGAGAGAGAAGTAGAGATTTGTAAAGGAGATTGAAGAATGGAATGGGGGAAGAAGAATAGGAAAAGGGTATTGAAATGGAAGGAGAATAGGAGCCTATGGTAGGTAATAAGGGGATGAAAAGCTAGTTGGATGGGGAAGAGTTAAGGGATGAATGTGTGTGTGGGGGGGGGGGGGGCGGAGGTCGAGACGACTAGAAGGATAAAAGGGGATAGGAGATGGATGGAAAGGAGATAACGGGATGGGAAACGGGATGGGAAGGGAATATGGAGGGGGAGGGGGCTGGAGAGAGGATGGGGAATGGGAAATAGCTCAGGCGAATATAATATTACGTGCGCTTAAGGTTAGGGTTAGGGTTTGAGAGAGTAAGAACGCTCTACAGCCTATGTTTGCGTTCAAAACGGTTGTTTATTCTTCTACATTGTTATGAAATCTCCGCTAAAACTTTCTTTCATTGCACATGTACTGCAGCAAATGGAACATTTATGACTATGACTTGATATGCTCACAAATATTGACATGCGAATGGGAGAGGGAGGAGGAGGAAAAGGAGGGGGGGGGGATTCTATCTTTTTGGTGGGCAATTTTGATTCTTAGTATAGATCGTCAAGCTCCTCTAACAATACTTTGTTAAATTAGACATGTAGCTGACAGTCTTGTGACTGCTAGACTTTAAGGAATCCGTATGTGATCTGACAGAAGGACAGATCAGAAAATAGTTTTCGTTTTCATGATTACCATGTATCTCTTATTCCCATACAAGAGGCAAACCGCCTGACCGTGGAAAAAGCAGGAGAATGCACACTGGAAATATTAGCATAAGTTTGAGGGGGTGCAGCTTAAGTAGATCTAGATCCACCACAGGGGGTGTCAGCATTCACTAGTATGCAGGATCGTGGTGGTTACCCATCATCGTGATTGCTTCAAACAGGCTAACAATAGTAGCATTTGAAAATGAGACATTGTCATCATTAGTTAAGCTAATGAAAGTACTGAAAGGGTGAGCCTGCAGATAGATTTGTCTTTGGCACCCTTAATCGTTGATATGTGGACGTTGCAACTCACCAGACAGATGTATTCCGTTATTTGTTAGATCCGTGATTTGTTGAATTCAGCTTTGCCACACCTGCGCTGTTATTGACCAGTGTTGTTCATCTACTCTTGACTGTAAAACCTGTTCATATGTTATATTCACTATCCTGCATAGTGAGGCGAAATATACATCAACATCCAATAAAATAAAGTAGGAAATTCAATGTAAATGTTGACTGATCATTCTCTACAACTAGGCTCTTTGGTGCTGGTAAAAAAAAATGAGCAGGTATAGATGTAGAATCTACATCACTAGCTAAAACAAGCCTTATGATGGGTAACTACCACAATCCCGCATAGTAGTGAATGCTGACACCCTCTGAGGAGAATCTAGATCTACTTAAACTGCATCTCCTCTATTTTTTTATGCTTTGAATCAAAAATGTATCCTTAAATGAAAAATCATACAGAGAAGAGTAGTAGCCTTTTTATCGGGACAGTCCACTGCATACCCGTTAATTTTGCCACCTCTGTATGATATGGAAGGTTATACAAATTTTATCTACAATGAGAATGCACGATTTATTCCTTTAAAAAAGGAGAAAATAAACATTCGTCTTTTGTGTCTTTGCCCATGCTAGTCACTTTCTCGAAAGTGGATAGACTAGAATCGAGATCTAGATCTACATGGTAGATGAAAGCATCATGTAGAACAGATAGTGCAACTTTGAATGCCACGAAAATGCAGAGCGTCAGCAGAATACAGTCGATCGTTTTTAGGTAAATGGGAGGTCGTTTCGCAGATTATCTGCCCTTTCCAAAAGAGGGATTTGTATAAAGGGAGGTCATTTTGACCAGACTTTTAACTGACCTTTGCCAGACGAAAGATGTGTTGAGCAAGTGGTGTAAAGAGAAAACAATCATTTTACTGCTTGCCATTCGAACTACTGATCGCCAAAATATTTTATAAAATTATAGCAATAAGAAGAAAACATTCTCTTTTTTATATTTTTCATGGTGTATGTTTCAAGCAAAGGGCGCAAAAGTGATTTTTTTCCCCTCTTTACACTGTTTGTTCAATCCCTCTTTTGTCTGGTGAAGGGAAGTAACAGGACTGAGCACAACAATCTCCTATTAAGTAGCTCAATTTGCCGGACTGAAAATTCTCAGTTTTCTGTCTGTTGGTTCGGTGTTGCAAACGGCAGCAATTCATCCAGTTGACTCCCATAGCTTATGTCCTTGACAAATGGATAATGAATTCTCTTTATAGATTGCAGCATTTACATCTTAGCGGAAGAACGTTGTAGTCCCTGAGCACTTCATATTATAGTGAGAGTCGAGGTAGTGGTCCATTCCTGTGGCGACTTACTATTTACATATTGTCTTCTTCTCATTAATGGCAAGCAGTTCTGCTCTACTGAGCTTTGTTGATAACATGTCATCCTATGTCTCTGGCTTAAATGAATCAAGTTCTCGAAACTGAGAAATTTTATCGATGTTGATTTGCACGAGGTTCATGTGTAGACAGTTTAGTGGATCGAGGCTTGGTCTTTGATGTGCTTGGCACATTGGTGTACGTAGATACAGGTATTACCATTACTACTATGCGATGAGTCCACCGAGCTGGACCTTCAGTCTATGGGGCGGTGCGGTCGGCTGGGTGGCCTGTATTACGTGCGTCATGATATAGCATAAAATGTTCGGACGGAGAAGAACTAAAAAAAAAAAAAAAACACTTTTGGATGGATCGATTTGGCATTTCTACATGTAACCAATGTCATTCTCAGAGCACAAATTGAATATGACATATAAGATAATAACAACATTTGCTAACCAGTATTTCATTGTTCCATCAAACAATCCGATAATCAAACACAGAATGTAACATATAAAATAATTATAACATATAATCTTGAAAAGTATTCCTCTTCTTCTAAATAATAACATTCTCAGAACTCAATAAATGTAACATATAACATAATTGTGTTAAACAGTATGTCGCTTCTCCTAAACAACCCCATTCTCAGAATTTAAAAAAAAAAAAAAACAACTGAAACATGAAATAATTACATGTATAACACATTAGGCTAAACAGTCTACCACGTCCTCCCCCCCCCCCCCCAAGCTATACCATTTTTAGTGCTAAATGTCAGACATCAAATATTTATAACATATTATTGTCATGCTAAACATGTCATACCTTCTCCTGATCCCACTTTCGTAGCTCAAAGTTAAGTGAATGTTTCCTTAAGCCCCCCCCCCTCCCCCCCCCCCCCAACCAACGCGAGGTGGTAGGCCTAGATAGAACCCATATACCCCAAAATTCGACCCCAGGGATTCCCCAATATGTACAAAATGTAAATATAATCAACGTTGTCCAAATAAATATTGTTAATTGAATGTTGTGCAAGCATACCAGAGAAATAAAGGCCGAAGGGCTCATCCCTGTGTAGATAGAGTAGGCAAATGTAGAGTAGGATTTAGGGACGATAGGGATCTGTACAGTACATAGCAAACAAAAAATAGTAAGGGACCCACGAGTGACCAAAACAACCCAGCGACACCTTCAGACCCTTCTGGGAGGACCTTTTAAAACCTTCTTGTTTCTCTCCAAAAATGAAGACATGGTTTTTTAAAGATAGGATTTAGTTTTAGTAGTATTTTTTTTTCTTTTTTTCAGAAGTGAAGACAGGAGTTTTAAAGACTTTTTAAAAATTTTCTTCAAAAGTAAAGACAGGAATTTTTGAGACAGGATTTTTTTTTCTTCTTTTCTTTTGTTAAACAAAGAACCGTCGAGATAACCTCCACCTGGAGGTTGAAAAACGCATATAATATAGAACGTACGTAATCTACGCTTTTCTAGTTTCAGCGTTTCTGTTCTGCAGTGTACGTTTTGACTGACAATAAAACATTTCTTTTCCATTCATGAATACCAAGTGAAATGTCTCCTACGTGAGGATGTAACGGTGAAAGCTAATTATGAAATTAATTAAAGGGTGAGTTTGTGGGCAAATGGATGGATGGATGGATGGATGGATGGATGGATGGATGGATGAATTAAAGGGTGAGTTTGTGGGAAATGGATTCATGGATGGATGGATGGATGGATGGATGGATGGATGGATGGATGAATGGATGGATGGATGGACGGATGGATGGATGGATTGATGGATGAATGGATGGATGGGTGGATGGATGGATGGATGGGTGGATGGATGGGTGGATGTGTAGGTGGATGGATGGATGGATGGATCAGATAGATGGTATGTGAATAAGTAACTAGATAAATAAGCAATGAATAAATAAGCAACAGATAAATAGCATATTAATGATAAATAAACAAATGAACAAATAAAAAATAAACAAAGGAATAAATAAATAGGTATCTAAAAAATTAATAACTAAATAAAATGAATGGGCGAATGCATGAATGAATGAAAGAATAGGTAACTAAATGAATAAATAATTAAATAAATTCTTTAATGAATGAATTAATTAATTAATGGAATATGCTGAATCCAGGACATTATTTACCTTTGATGTTCCTTTTTTGCTCTCCCCCCCCCCCCCACACACACACACATACGGGCGCACAAGTCTTTGAATTTCAATGTTTATGTATTTCTCCAGGTAAGCATCGATTAGTAGACTTGTCCAGCCGTCAGAGTCTCACAGGGATAAGGCTATTGCACGGAGCACATGAGCCTGGTCTTAGAACTGATTATAATGTTGGATATAAACTCTTGTTTCTGTTTTTCTTCCATCAAAAGGCACCAGTTTGCAAGAAGATGCGGTCTGAGGAATACGGCAGAAATGTCACCTTGCCCCGGAGGAATCGCAATCGTCGCAGACGACCTTGCCCTTTGAGGACCATGGTAGGTTTCCTCTACACCACATATATAAAAGTATGACTAGATCCTGCGAACATCGATTTCGCTGTTGGCAGCTATTTCTCCAAAAGAATACACTCTCGCGGCTGATCTATGGGAGCCGAGCGGGCTTTGGAAAGAAGCGCGTATAGAAAAACAACAACAACAACAACAACAACAAAAACAAAAACAACAACAACAACAACAACAACAACAAAACACTAATAACATGGGATTGGTAAGAAATTTATGACTGAATCTGTTTGTTATGAGTGACAGACCTTAAAACTATTCAACCTTAATGCTCACGGAATAATACAATAATGTTTTTGAATAAATTACTGGGAAATGAAGAAATATACAAATGTTAACACTAACGGTTGACAGAAAAGGAGACTAAAGGCAGGCTCTCTGAAATTAATTACCACACATTAAGGCCAATGATAATCTGTGAGTCAGTCGAAAAAAAAAAAAAAAAGAAGTCAAAGACTTAAAATGAAATCATGGATGATGGATGATTTAAGGGAAAATGGGTAAAGACGAAATAGGAGAAAGTCAACTTACTTGATTTTAAGCTACAAATGAAAAGAAATGAAAATGAAATTTTAAAACAATATTAAATTTTTAAAAAACTCATCCCAGTTGCTCTCAGTTCAGTGTGAAAAAGGGGACCAGTATTAGTAATGTTTTTCTCATTCTTCTTGATCTGTTCATGCTTATCTTTCGAGCACACCAAGTGAATTGACAGCCACAAAAAATGTGTTGGTTTTTTTTCCGTGACAAAAGAACAAAAATTATGTCAAAGGTGACGAGGATAGACAGAAAAAAAAGAGAAAATTTTGCTTGAAGAGCTAAATCACATGCACATTCTTCAGGATGATTTGTTACAGCGAAACTTCGACCCAGAGATCCTACCACAGACTGAAAATGAAATGAAAGCAACTAAACTAAACCATCAGGCAATAATATGAGCTACGATGACAACCTAAAAATCTTCACCATCTCCTTTGTATTTTTATAGTGTCCAAAGTTATGAGAGTGTACGCAAGCATTGACATCTGCCACATTTAACACCAAAAATAAATGGGATCTTTTTTTTTTTTATTAATGTTCAGTTAAATATGTCTTCATCCATCTTGTTTTCTTCCTTTCTACTCGTGTTTACGAGACCATTGCACATTTGTTTTCTACTCACCCATTTTACAACTCAGATAACTTGTCTTTTTTTTTTTTTTATTTCTTATGTCTTTTGTTTTTAATCATCTAATTTCGACTAACTCACTGATTACCATGGGACCTGACGTGAGTTAAATTTCATAATTCCTTCCTTTAGACTCCTATTCGTATCACCCTTTACTATTATCATTTATTTAATTTATTTTCCCCTAATTTAATCAAAGACACTATTTTTATTATTCGGAGACATCTACGTTGAATATGGTAGGTTCTAAATATTTTACGTCTTTCACTCACAGAGAAGAATTTAGTCCTAAATTTCTTCCTCACCCGCTGTTTATTTGTTTTTGTTTGTTTGTTTGTTTGTTTTGTTATACTCTCTTACTTTCATTGTGCAGTGTGGTCCCACACTGGGAGCGCCGACGCTCTGTTTAAATTAAATTAAATTGGGCCGGAAATCCCGCCGGCCGCGCCGAGTCTACTTTATTATTGTGTCTGTGCTTCATAGGCTAGGGAAAAATCAACCTAATCTTTATGGTCCACAGAGGCCAGTTTTCCGTCTTAACCCATGAACTGAGTGCATTCGTTTTCCTCTCCGCTCCCGTTTGTACGTTTTTGATGAATGGAACGAAAAT
>JBCAUA010027552.1:0-12441 GCA_038406235.1 Peronia verruculata
AAGAAAGAAAGAAAGAAAGAAAGAAAGAAAGAAAGAAAGAAAGAAAGAAAGAAAGAAAGAAAGAAAGAAAGAAAATATCCCGGAGACATGAAAAGGATTTTTTTTTTTTTTGGTCATGATTCTGCTCAGAAATTGAGTGTGGCTTAGTAGGTGGTCTTTCTGAATTCTTGTACATATGGGCCTTCTGATCCAAGGTGTCCGGCGTTGTATCTGATAGTTTAAATAGGACACAGATGGGTGTTTCCCTACTTATATTTGATTTGGCTTGTCACAGATTTCTGAAATATGCCTCTCTGCACTGAGTTACCGCCGTTATGATACCATAAAATAAACGAGATATTTCTCTCTTTCTTTTTCTTTTATCTCTTCATTTCGTATGTTTGCAAGAGGTGAAATAGGGACGAGGGAGAAACAGCAAAATCAAATCTGTGAATAAAAAAGATAACAGAATGTCACACCAGGAAACGTCGGCCGTGTGTTCGTGTTTGAACAAAGATGTAAAAGAGGGTTTGTTTCCTCTCAAACACAATCACCAAATCTCCAGTTAACTTCACTGGCGAGATTAACAGAACGCTTCCCAGTATGTTTATCAATGGTTTAATTTAATAAACAGAGAATCAGTCTAGCTAATTCCAACCCGATATGAGAGACTATTCAGAGAAGATAACATGTAGTTCCCACCCTCCTACCTTTTACACCACACATTAAAACAGTCATAAAAACATAGGATGCTCCCTTTTGTATATCAAGACAGGGAATCAGAACTGGCGTTATTCCAACAAATCATTTATCCATTTTTAACAGTAACTAGCCTGTCAACATCCACCGTATACAAGAGGCACAACGCGACTGATAATCTGGCTTAGGCATCAATATTGTTGTAGATGAGAGAAATATTGGCAAATATTTTCTAAAAAAAACATAGCAAGAAAAAAACAAACAAACTTAGAACCTACCGCAGCGACAGGTCTTAAAGATAATTTATGTCGATGCCTTTATTCTGTTTTCTATTTGAAATGGAGAAAACGATGCCTGTTATTCTGTTTTCAGTTTGAAAATGAGAAAACTTTTTTTTTTCCGAAAAAAATGTTAAAGGGCGTGAAGATAGATCAAACTGGTCGTCTGAAAATAATACTGCTCTTTCTTGGGGGAAGATGGACCTTTGATAAGGTTTGTTTTGGTTGCTTGTGGGGCTGTTACTGTGGTATTCGTCGCCGTTCTTAAATAAATGTTTGGCTGTTCAGTTACTCCTGTCATGCATCTTTTGCATACTGTGGATATCTGCTGTTCTTAGAATCAGCATAATCGTCCGTGCCCGAATATAAACGAATTAGTTGATATTATTTTACTCTACTTCTTTTGCATGGGACCAAAGAGTTTATTTTCTGCATAATTCTGATTTGCGATATTTTGCCGTGAAAGGTAATACCTAGTCATCGAAAAATACGGGGCGGAGATTGATCTACATCAATCCCGTGTTCCCCTCAATCCAAAGGAAAAAGAATCATCTATTTTATGGCATGGCATTTTTGATGACAACATATCCACCATAACAATACTATGAAACAATCATAACTTTGAATAATGTGATTAGATCAATGAACGTTTGATGCGCTTTCGCGTACATCTATGATCCATTAGACCACCAAGTGCCAGCTACAAAATGACGTCTACCATTCTGTCAACCCTATTAAGCGAAAGTCCTTCATGTTCTTCTTCCACAGTCTATCTTTATGCCCTCTTCATTCACCCCTCCTCTCAAAACCCTCTTCCTTTTTCAATTCCATGCCATGCCTCCCACGCGTGAGAGGATATTATACTTTATAAGACATAATTTACATACCATCGAGTGGATTATAATACTTTACAATTATAATACCATCACATGGTTTCCATAACGCATATTTGAAACCCCTAAACTTGGCTGTACAGTAGTATTGTCTGAGATCGAATCTTGACATGGCAGCTTGGATAATTACACTTGGCTCGGGAGTTCGAATACTATAACACCATATTTTGCACTCCACTCTATTCGCTCGCAAGTGGTCCATTGATACATACGATCATAACAAAGCAAAAGGACTCCCCCTGGCCTCTTGAGGAGTCATCGACTGATATGTGTACGTCTGCAGATTGTATACAGAGATTTAAGCAGTTGTGAAATAAAATGGACAAGGGGTATCCTCTACCTTATATTTCTTTATACCCTTCTTCCTTCCAACCTCTGCTCTCTCGTTCCTTCTCTTCTTTAATTCCGTCCCTCCCACATTCTTTTTTTTTCCTCCTTTTTTTTTTTTTTCACTCCTTCCTCCATTCTCTTTTCTTTGGTTTATTATTTCATTTCCAGCCACCCTGTTTTTTTCACGCAAATGCTGAGATAGGAAATTTGAGAAGGAAATTGTGGAGGGGACAGGGGTAGTAGGGAGTAAAAAAAAAAAAGAAGAAGAAGAAAAAGAAATGGATTCGATCTTATGAAATACAGGCAAAGTTTACGCCTGTTTCTTATCCCGGCTGGCGGTCCAGCTAGCCTTGTATGGCAATGAATGTAGCCCATTCTTCCCGGCAAACTCTGGGAGAGGTAACATATGGGACCCCCCTCCTTAGAGTATGCGCCACAGACAGTAAAAAGAGCTTTAGCGACAGAAAACTGCCTTTCAAAAGGTCTTATTATTTATTAAATAAAAACAAGTGCGGCCCCCTTCTCCCCCTCTCCCTTCCCTATCCCGCAGTTCCAACTAGGAACATACCCTTGCTCCCATCCCCTTCTCTTTCCTTACATTTGTGTCCGGATCAGAAGGAGCCTTTATGTATAAGAGACTGGTCTTTTGAATAATAACTACTGGGACGGACATGGCTGAGAAATCAAATGCCGACGTCCGGATGTGGAGCATAAATAAGTGTTAAAAGCCCCAGTTAAGGCTAACTAACCGGATGGATGTCGTAGGCGCCGCCAGTGTAACAGTTGGTTTCCATCTGTGCTTTTTCATAAGTTAACTACAATGGCCCTTCTTTCATTAAGATCTGTCACCTACCAGGTTGAAGTCTTGGCGCCATACAAGTCTGAAGCTATGTCTAATATTTTGTTTTCTCTTATCCGGTATTTGCCTAGCGTAACATAATTAAGCTCTTTACCTTCAACAAGGCGTCACATTAAATGTTTTATAGGTGGACGAATTTCTTTGGTGGGGACTTCTCAAAGAACATATGTGGCCATCGAATTTGTAGAGGATGGAGAAGCTGGAAAGCAGTAAGGGTGTGTGGGGGGGGGGGGGGAATAGGGACAGGAATGGGGAGGAGGTTGAATAGCGTGGACATTCGCTCTGTGTCATTGGAAGGGCTAATTTGCTATGGAGAATAGAAGCATTTATTTATTTAAGAGAGGTTTTGTCTACAGAAAAGGAGAAGTAAATTAGAAGGGATACTGAACCTATGTTACGACCCCAAGTTGTACCATTTCAAGTATAGGTTGCCATCGCTATGCGTGTGTATTTGTGTGTTTGACAGTATGTGTGTGAGTGTGTTCCAAGGTTTGTATGTAGTTGTCAGTTAGATCACGTTTTCCACCCCCCACCCACCCACACTTATCTCAAGATCTGAAATATTCTGTTTGTTTTTGTTGTCATGATTAATTCTAAATGTACCGATTTTTGCTGGTTTTTTTTTTTTTTTATGTCCTTCTCTGTTGCTGCTGTTGTTGTTATTGTTGTCGTTTCACAGCTGACAAAGGTAATAATGATGCTCATAGGATGAAGGTGGTGAGATGACGTTCATTGTAATGGTGAGGACACTGGTGGTAGCACTGAAAATGTTAAATGTAGTGGTGGTTATAATGAAAAGATTATAGTAGACATTTTTCCAAACTGTTTTCCATCCTGTTTTTAAACAAATTAACAATAACAATAACAACAACTACAACAACAACAAATATATAGTCTGTAGAGGACATGATACCAAAAACAATCACTTTTGTTGAATTATCGAAGGTTAAGTTCACGTGACAGTCAGAAAATGATTGTGTTTTCCAACTTTTCAGGTCATTATTATAAATTTGCCTTGTTCTAAGAGTGTCCTGTAGAATCTATTCTATTCTCAACTTTATCCAAGAGGAATTATTATTATTATTATTATTTTAATCTTCCAGAAATGACAGGTTTCTCCTAAAGTAGTACATGCCAAGGATGGAATGTTCACTTGCATTAAATGTTATCTGCAAAAAAATAAAATAAAATAAAATAAAATAAAATATAAAAATAAAATCGAAGGTAAAATATAATGAACATGTTCATGATCAGATCGCTCCTTGACATCTCTAGAGCTGAAGAAAATATGTCGCATTCTTATATCTAGTTTTATTAACTGTCAGTTTTGTTCTGAAAAACAGGTTATTATCTCAGGAGAAATGTGGATTCATTGTTTTGTTAGTTAGTTTCTTCTTTGTTTCTTTGTTTCAGGTGCTGCAGGATGGTGGCATCACAGTTGATTCCATAAGCGGATGTTCATCAAAGATACAGAGTAATATCTCAGTTAATGTTAGATAGATCCCCTTTCTAACAAGACCAGTCTTTCTTCATTTGGAACAACCTCTCTTGTGTGTCTGTGAATGAGTAGATGTGCATAAGTTTCCCAGTGTATTGTCGTCATGACGTTTTCTTAATCAGGCAGATAATTCCCCAGTTTAAAAAAAAAAAGAAATCGATATAAAGTTACGATACCAAACGTTTGTTTTTTGTTTTTTTGTTTTGTTTTGTTTTTTTCCTGGTTTCTCAAAATGTACGTCCAAGTTTGATCTTTATCAACCTCTTTCTCGACCTCTCTGATATCTACAAAAGCAGCCGAGAAAAAACACCAAAGGAGATTGAAAGGCTTATAAACATAGTGAACCATCTACAAAAGAATGCTAGGACAACCCATCCACGGCATGTTTCCGTCTTGAAGGGATACAATGGGACACGACCGTTCATCTTCCTAAACCAGAAAATGTATTAAAGAAAAGCATGCCCTGAGTTTAAATGTATTATAGAAAAGCATAGCCTGGGCTCATGGGGTACACACACAAGCAAAATAAGTAAGAGCAGCTTATTTCTGAGTAATTTTACCTTTGGATTGTTGATATTGTGTATTGCTATTACATATATTATCGAGCTCAGTTCTTTGTTATCCTGTCTCCGTTTTGGGCGATTTGGAGATATATGTGTCATGTGAAAAAAGGATAGTAAATCTACCTTAGACTGTAGTCATTTCACCTATCACTTACCCAAACAGGTATAGATCTATTTTGAAAATCAATTTGTCCGACCTCCTTTGTACAAAAACAGTTACTAAACACAACTCATCAATTTTCTCAAAATGTGAAAAATGGAGATAGGGCAACAGAGAGCTGAGCTCACGATGTCTCTGACCTAGCTTTGTTGCTCACTTTCAGCTGTGAGAGGAACAGTGGTTTGTTAAACGGCAAGTTAGAGTCATATAATGATGACAGGTATTCTAATGGGGGGAAAAAAGCGACCAAAAGAAACAAAACAAAGCACAAGAAAATACTCAGACGTACTGATGTTGGCATTTCTACGATTCTCAGTTCCACAATTGTACATACAAATATGTATGTCCGTATGCATACTGACGTGAAAATACATGCGGTAATATAATCAAGTCTCCTATTATGCGCTCGCATTGAAAGACAGGATAATTTTAGGGAAAAGGGGGGGGGGGGGGGTCACCGTTGCTCTCTGTGGTTTGCCGTCTGCTTCAGGGTGAAATGGGTTCACGACAATGAGGTTGTGGCCGGGATCGACTCATCAGGGGATTGTTCGTTTGTTTGTTGGGGTTGAACGACACATCAGCATGATCACGACTGTATATTGTGTCAAACACTGTAAGATACGTTTACAGGTCAAGAAGAGGAGAGGAAGGAAAGCGGGACAGAGGACAGGAGCAAGGAGAGAGAGAAGAGATGTCTCCCCGAGAGTGTCGAGGATGGCACTCCATGGGAGACACCCCACCGAAGGTGGACTTACACCATCTGGAGGTGGGAGCAGAGATCGTACTTATAAACTCTGGGCCCCCTCCGGGAATCCAAGAACACGAAGATCGAAAATCCGCATTTTTCAATGGCTCAACGGTCCTCGGGTTTCCTCTGGGTAGGCAAGCCCGACCTCTAGCCTTCTCGGATAAGGGCGAATATATTTCGGAGGTCTTGTATGTACGTTATGCATGTGAAAGAACCTTTAGCGCTTAAAAATCGATGAAGAGTGCGTGAAGTGCAGCTGTCCGGGCAAAATTTAGAATTCCAAATTTCTGCCCACAGAAATTCTCAGCAAAAACAGGCCGCCTCTCAAAGCCGAGATAATCCTACTTATTTAGAGTTTAAAGGCTTAAGGAAAAAAAAGTTGAAAGGCTTAAGAAAAGAAGGACAATTTATTTGCTTATTTTGTCCATCTTCCTTTACTGTGAGCGTCGAGGGGGATGAAGTTGTCTTGCTCAGGCCACATGTGTGGCTTTAGTCTCATTAAAATTTAGTGACAGATATTTTGGTCTCTTCTTAGCATTTTTCTCACTGTATCGATCCACTTTTTCTTTGGCCATTTGCTACCTCTGACACCTGACTCCTTTGCAATGAAGGGCTCTCGATATTTACATAAATTCATTCTTTAAACTATAGAGATATCAAGGATCCGATATGATAAAAATCCATATAACATATTTTGCTCTGGAATTCCCTTTCAAATAGCACACCGTATGTCTGTGTTAGGTCATTTTCAGGCATGAACTTGTATTTCTCTAAAAATATAAACAATAATATTACCACTGAAACTGACATTCTGGCATTATCCACGGACTTTTTGTCCTAAATGTAATTATTGTTATATATTCAGCCGTTTATTCCTAAGAAAGTAAGGTTATCAATGAATGCGTGCCCAGTTTGGTGAGAATGATTTTAAAAGGAAGAAATTGGGAATTTGGAAATTTTGCTCTACAGTGGCGTCTCAGCTTACTCGTCAGCCTATTTTAAACTGCCAGGGTTTTTTTAACGTCCATAACATACACACGAGAGCTCCGAAATAGATTTGCATTTATCAGAGAAGGCTAGACTTCGGGCTTCCCTATTCAAACAACTAGGGGATAGTTATGTTACTGAAATAAAAGCAGGCAGTTCTCATCTTTCCCATCTTCGAAATTGATTCGAAACCACCACTCACATTTTCCAAGAGAAGCAGGGGCCTAAGCTCTCAGTACAGCATCCCCTGGTGACACTTGCAAAGTTCATTATGACATATATAGAACCAGACATACTTCAGTCCCGATACATTTGCATTAATATGTATATCCATGTCTACACAAATACACACACAATTAATTTGTAGACACACACACAGAAAGCCTTAGATCCCGCTTATCTGTGAACAAAGATACCACATACACACATGAACATTTTGATTGTTTCCTATCCACATTGACACTTGTACATGAAACCGTTCCCCGTCAGTTTGGGTATTCACACACATAAATACTCACAATATACATACATACACATACGCACACAAACAATCATTATAGACGTGTATAATATGGAGTTTTACTTCTTTTCCATCTACACCTACATTTATAGATATCTATACAGACACATATTCACACATAAACATAAATAAACATAAATCTACATGTACAACATACACATAATTATAAGCACTTAATATGTGCACACATCAGGCACATTTTCACACCTGGGCCACAAGTCTGGCTCTATAAAATTGCTATGTATCACTTATACTCTACCGAAGTCCACGACCCCGCCCCCCCCCTTCTTTCATTCCCCTCCACCACAAATACTCCCATTCCCCACCACTTTCCCATCGCTGCACCCACAGTCTGTATCCATTCTTTTCGAATCTCCAATATTTTTTTTTTTAATTCTTTTAAAATCTCTCTGAAGATGACCTTACTACTATAGCTGAACAGCTCTCAGTCTTCCTTCTTGCCGTTCGCAATACGGGTGGCGGTGCAAAAACAAAAACCAAAAAAGAAAAGCCAAACGAAATCCCATGTTCTTTACATCGCAACGGGACTTCGGCAAAGATCCTTTATTACCCAGGATGAATACATTTAATCTTTCTCTTTTTTTCACAAAATTGCAAACAGATTATGCTGTTTCAGCTCCGTTTTTGGGAACAAAGAAGATCGTGTTTAAATTTAAAAGAGAAGAAGAAGCAGGAGAAGAAAAGAAGAACAACAACAAAAAGAAGAAGAAAGAGAGAGAGAGAAAAAGAGAGAAAGTGAAACACACACACACACAACGAAAGAAATGAGACAAAATTTTTGTCCGGACCTTGTGTAAAATTTTTTCCGGCGTTCACAGTTGATGCCAAAAAGTGCGCACCTGCGACGTGAAAAGCTCAGCTTTGGAGCAGTTTTGTTTGGCTCCGGAATAAATCAGCGGTACATTGGAAGTAACTGGAATTGATGGTGACGGCAACGAGTTTGGGAAAACACCTAGGTACAACGGTGCCCAAAATGTAGTGTCTCCTGTACCCTGCAGTGTTTTCTGTACACACCGAGAAGTGTAACCTGAATACTCCGTAATCATAGGGTGATGGAATTGAATCGCAAATTTTGGGGTACCTCACATAGTGTTGTCTGCGATCGATTTTATTGCCACTGGTGCGAGTGTGT
This sequence comes from Peronia verruculata, assembly GCA_038406235.1. Lineage (NCBI taxonomy): Eukaryota > Metazoa > Mollusca > Gastropoda > Systellommatophora > Onchidiidae > Peronia > Peronia verruculata. The sequence goes on from JBCAUA010027552.1 coordinate 8,668, forward strand.
AACTTGGGAAGAAAGGGTCCAACTTTGTCCAGCATGGTTTACTCTAGAGATATAATCTCCACCAGGAGGTTGAAAGACATAATATATAGAAGGTAAATCACAGATTAAAGAATGTAAAATAGAATTAGTGATCATTAGGTTATGAAGACCTAGAGGAAGGAGACAAACATAAGGAGGGGGGAAAGGCGAAGAACAAACTAATGTATACACACACAAAAATAAATACTGGGAACAAAAAATCGGAAACAAAAAGAAAGAAAGAAAGAACAAAAAGAAGAAGAAGGATTTGTAGTGATAACAGTGTATTTTTCTTTGTAAATCCTTGCAGTTTAGGTATTGTAATGGAACATGGCTAAAGACATTTTACTTTATGAGACATGAAAGTGGTGCCTTTTCTTACAAATGTGAAAACCTTTGCTCTAACATCTGAGCGCGAACCCTTTAAATCTGAGATGTCGAGGCAGCTTTGTACCACCATTTCGCCAGTGCTATTCATTTTGGATTCATGGCAGTGAAATGGGCAAAGAACGTGTTAAGTTGCCGCAGTGAGAAGACAGGGCGCCCTGGATCCACAACCGATTGCATCACAAAAGGTGTTATTTTCACGTGTCCAAAGCTTCACAACAATTAGAAAATAGAACACCTTGTGGGTGGTGAGAGAGACGGCTTCTTAAACGGAATAAGTAGCATAAATTAAACCTGTTTGAAATTTATAACAGCCAGGAAAAAAAAAGCAGATAAAAGAGAAGAACCTCAAACGAAGGTGAAAAATGAAAGAAAAAAAAAAAAAGCACACAGAGAAAAGATGAAAAAGAAGAAGAAAAAAAAAAAAGAAATTGGCTGTTCAAAGAAAATAGAGGAACCTGGGTCTAAATGCTCAATGTGTTGGCTTTAAGCGGGTGGTGTCATAGTGATAGCTGGACAAAACAAGAGGAGAGGGTGTTGTCTTTGGGAGAGGAGGAACTAAGCGAGATCTCAGGGTTAAATGATTTAGGGGCTATATTGTTAGTATTAAGGCTGCACATGCTGGATACTGAATCATCAGAATATAATGATGGAAGATGGAAATGATCTCGAGTTGCAACATTTGCTCTTGCGCCTGTTGTGTTCTGTTGCAGTTCGTCACATTCTAGTCGATGTGCATGTATATGTGTGAATATGTCACATTTAAAGTAAAGTTCATTATTTTACCTTACCTTACATTATCTTACCTTACCCCCACTTGTCATAATTTTATTTTATTACCTCATAGTTTAAGGAACTAACGTGTCCTATAGAAATGGACAATACTGCCTTCTCCTGGTAGGAGAAGGGTAGCTCAGTCATTGGCAGTCCGGACAGAGTTCGATTCTGTGTAATGATGCTTGTTGATGAATTCAATTTGTGGTGTGTCTTGGAAGATTGAATGTGGGAAAGCCCATGTCTGTTTTGGACTGAAGTTTTCCTTCTCCTAGACTGGTTGCCAACCAAGATTTACCTGACGGGGAAACAGCGCATAGTAAAGCCATAGATCGTAGAATAGCGTGGTATAGCCCAGCGGCAATCGGTTTAAACTCTGATTGTGCCGGACTTCACAAAATGTCTCCTAGTTTGAAGAGAATTGTACTGTATAACGCTGTCAGACATTTTTCCTTTGCATTTTTCCTTTTACTTTTTATTCTTACAGGCTCAAAACAAAAAACAAAAAAAAACAACAGAAAACTGATGGTTTGTGATATCTCTTAACTTTTTTTTTTTTCAATCCCCTTTTCGCCAGAGTGTCCCTTGAGCACTGACACAACTCTCTCTCTCTTGTGTGTGTGTGTGTGTTTGTGTGTGTGTGTATGTTTGTGTGTGTGTGTGTGTGTGTGTGTGTGTGTGTGTGTTTCAACAATACATTATCTTGATACTTTTCCATTACGCTGCCTTGATCTTCTCTCTCTCTCTTTCTCTCTCTCACCCTCTCTCTCTCTCTTTCTCTCTTTCTTTCTCTCTCGCTCGCTGGCTGTTTCATTCTTTATTTTTTCCTGTTATGATCTCTCTTTCTTATAAATATGGCCTCTTTCTCAGTGGCAGTCTTCCTCTTTGTCCCTAGTTTTACACGTAAACAGTCACACGCATGGCAAACCATTGGAAGAGAATTCAAGCATTTGCCTTGTCAAATATCTCTGTTATACTAATTTATCATTGGCATAAGGTGATTGAGGACACGTCATTGTGCATCAACGAACTTGGATAGAAAAGTTTAAATACGGAGTCTGGTCAAACTTATTCATGAAATCTCCTCATGAAAGGAGAAGAAAAAAGATATATTTCTTATCCCCCAGTGCTGTCGAAGAGTGGAAAAATGAAGTTAATCATACTCTTTAGTAACAAACCAAAACAACGATTTAAAAACAGCATTAACCCTCCGGCTGCCAACGTCTCATCTTTGATATCTGAAAAAGTCTTGTAATCTTTCATTTAGGTCATGTTCATTGTCCTCATGAAGTGGTTAGTTTCAAAACCCAAATGTCTTTTATTAGTTTAGAACGCACAGGATATTATCGTATGAAGAACGAAATTCTGTCTTGACTGCGAACTTTATAGTGGCTTGGTACGGTGGATGGATAGATGGTGCTTGGATGGATGGATGGATGGATGGGTGGATGGATGGATGGATGGATGGATGGATGGATGGATGGATGGATGGATGGATGGATGGATGGATGGATGGATGGACGGATGGATGGATGGATGGATGGATGGATGGATGGATGGATGGATGGATGGATGGATGGATGGATGGGATATGCAAGGCATATTTTTATAATCAGTCAGTGTGGTAAGTTATGCTGAAAGCGGCGATTTCTCGAATACAGCCAACTTGTAATTATTCCCATAATTCTTATCCATAAGACATACAGCGACAAGGGCTTATTACATAACAGGATTTTTACTATCATATTATTATTTTGAATACTGCCATCAATCCTTTGTATGTCACAGTTTGTTTTGTTCACCCTTTGAAGTGTATGAAAACATCATAGTATGTCAGTTGAACAAGGTACACGATGATGTCAGCCAACATAGTTTAGAGCTGTGGCTTGTTGCAACCAATTCATAACTCACTGAAGACAGCACAAATTCTCATGGATATTTTTTTAAAACTATCCCCTTAACCCTCTGGGGCCCAGTTCAGTGTCTGAGGGAGTGTGACAGTATTGCCCTTTACTATCAAAATATCAGCAGAAAACGTTGGATTGTCACTATTTCTGCGATGCCATTTGGGTACTTTGTCATCATACATCTAGAAAAGAATAGATACAACCTATCAAGAGGGAATTTTTCTGCCGGACTGGTACTTTGCCACCTCTAGGGTTACTAACGTTGATTAGCCTTTAGAGTTAAGTCTATAATAAGATTATTCACACTGATTGAATATGGTCTCTGCTCTGTAGCCATTTGTTTACATAAACATTTCATAGTTTTAGTAAGATTGGTTCTATTCGGTTTATCTTTATTTATCCATTGTCACATCTAGGTTGTGAAGCGTTAATGTCAAACCCGACACAAAGTTGCTTCTATCCGGGAATAATGTGGGTGCATGTGTCAGTAAGATGGATTGCCACTAGGAGAGAAAAATTGTCGCAGCGAATAATTGTCTCTCACGCTTTCTTTTTTGGGTCCTATTAGCCTTATTTTCTTTATAATTTAGCAAGCCAACTGCACAGAGGATGGCAAATCTATTCTAGGTAGTGCATAAGTAGGGAAGATATTCATCATCAATGATCAATATCATATATACCTATATAT
>JBCAUA010027563.1:0-14870 GCA_038406235.1 Peronia verruculata
CTTGAAAACATTTATCGAGCGAGGTTGTGCAAGGATTGGACTATCCTCGTGGCATTATTGTTTAATAGTGTTTAGGACTGTGTAGTATCTGCTCGTGTTGTAAAATTGGCCATAAAATTTAACAGAACCGAAACATTGAAACAACACTTCATTATGCTGCGCTCCCTCCTAGGTTTGTGATATGCGGGTGGGGGGGGCTAATCGTGCCGGTGCAGCAGACACAAAGCTGCGACTGAGCGGGCAAGTGGCAGACAAGACCAATCGTGTGTTATACTTATAAGGTTACCAAGCGGCTCGCTGTGCATGGGTAGATTTAATTCAAGAACAAAAATCAGTTTGTAAGTTGCTGCCCAGAAAACGGGTACAATCCAGTTTAAACCCAGTTATTATGAACCGGGTAATTCGAAAATCCAGTTTATCAAATAACTAAGTAAACGGGTAAAATCCAGTTTAGACCCAGTTATTGGGAAATGGGTAATTCCAAAATCCAGTTTATCAAAATCCAGGTTGATGCCCAGCACTACTAGACACTGCCCTAAAATTAAACATAATATTACACTAATTAAAGTAAAATTCTTTATTTAATTTCTTCAGATTTTCTGCTCTTCAGATATTTGCATTATGCCATTACATATTTCCTTTTAAGTTCTGTGTTAAAGCTGAAATGTCAAAAGCTTACCACTAACATTTTGGTCATGAGTTTTGACTGAGACAACAGTTTTAAGAGATTTTTTTCAATCTCTTATATTTTATGTTTATAATTTCTTTATTCACTTGATCCACAGAGTAGATAGACAATGAGATAGAAAATACTTAAGAGCAATAAAACCTTACTGTTTTGTCCCTCAGTATATATATACATTTTGTATGTTTTTTTTTTTTTTCCACTTTCCTCAGTTCCAAAAGTTTCAAGGCAAACGAAAGCGTGGGCTGGAGGAAGCCATTAGTTTTGTAGATGCCAATGTTGATGATTATGTTGATCCTACTGAAGTTTCTAAACACCTGACTGAGGAAACAGAGTATGTTTCACACAAAAATAAGGATAACTTACCGACGGCACAGCAGAGACGCAAAAAACAGATTACCTACCTTGCATATCAAGTAAGCATTTATGTGGTGTACAAACTGCTTTTTCATCTATGACAGGGACAGACATTGACATTGATTGATAAACCAGATTTCTCAGTTTGCTAGGTATTACAATGAGGGACATTAGCAGTATCACTTCATTTGTCCCACACTTGACTCTGCTGTAGCTTGTGGTAAGTCCTTGACTGCTCAGAAGTTTCTGTTGTTTTATTCCCCCATGCGGTGTGATGAAGAAGCAGTCATTTCTGTAGGATTGGAATGGCAAAAAATATTTATCTGTATGGGATATCAGCAAAACAGGATAGTGTTTTGATGAGACAGAGGATAAATAGTACATCAGTTGTTTACTGTCAGTAATACATCACCTATATACCAATGACTACATCAGTATCATAAATAAAATCACCAGCACCTAATAATAATAATAGTGAGTATTTATATCATGCTTATCCCCGTAGTCCAGACAGACCCAAAGAAGACACTCATAAACATTCTCAGCTTCCTGGAAAGCATACAAAGCGGCTGCCTGTTAGGCGCTCAAATTCTTATCAGTTTAACAATATCGTTCACTGTCTATAGTCGGATACCCATTCAAACCTGGGTGGAGTCAGGAAATGTGTGTAAATTGTTTGCCCCAGGGACAAAATGTCGGGACCTGTGAGGATTCAAACCCGGAACTCAGATCCCAAGTCCGATGACCCAACCGCTAGGCCACCGACATATGAGATTAAAGTCTGTATAATTGAGAATCAAGCTGCTATGGGGTATAAGGGTCAAATTCATAGAAGGCTATACTGAGATTTATATCCCAATTTACAACTTTTTTTTACTTGACAACTGTGATGAAAGAGAGACCGTGATTGTATCTAATAAAAAAGAATAATGTATGACTTTTTCTTTTAGATACAGATAAACATAATGCCCTATGACAGACCCATGGAAGATAAATTACCACAAGAAAGATGGTTTCATCATTAGAGTAAATAAGCATTTGTGTTAAATGTGATCATGAAAATATCAGTTCATCAAGAAAGCTGTTTTTCCATTGTCTAAATACCTAAAGAGGTTAGGTTTCAAATAAACCAGGCAGATTAATTTTTGGGGGAAAAAAATACCCATTGCCTGCCAATCTTTATGGTGTAGAATTTGAAATTTTCCAAGAAATCTCCTGATTTAATACAGATTTCTAATTAGATTACTTTCATGATAGAATTATATCTGTTTAGCTACAGATATTTGATTTTTTTAAAATTAACGAGTTGAATTATTTTCTTTGTCTCCAGGCCAAAGAGCGAGAGCTGGAGTTGAAGAACTCCTGGGCACAGAACCGGATGACAAAGAAACAGACACAGTCAAAGTATGGCTTCTAGATGATGAGGAAAGTGAAGAGCTTTTGAATGAAATGAGACTGTTTCTCGCTACACCTGACATGTTGTACGTTCAAAGGGAATGTCCGATCTGAAAGTCATGTCATTACAGCATCAAATTTTACATGTAACGTTGTCTATTATATAACGTTGGAAATTATAATGCTGATTAGAATCTTCAAACATGGACATGCATAGGGCTTTGGTGTGTAATTCTGTCAGGTTAAGTTGCCTCTAATGTAAAATTTATAATCCACCAGATTTTGCTTACTCAAGGCAGTTGTAACCAATGGTGGTAACTGAGTTTGATGAGTTTACGTCATCCATGACAGCTATAACTATGTTTATACTGGCATGTACAGATGGTTCAGGAGAAATTGTGAGCTTGAATATTCAGGCAAGTTTTGTTGATAGAATAAACATGTTGTCAGTTATTATTCAGCTCAGTCACTTACTGAATTTTGTTTGTTTCTCTTTGTCGGACAGCCAGTATGGAAAACTTCAGTCAGATATAAAAAATTTATATTGTTATTAGAAAGTGCTCATAGAGAACTGGAGGAGATCTTTGCTTGTCAAAGGTGCTAAGTTATATGTGAGACTAGAATGAGTCTCGCTATTGTAGCTATTACGAAAGTTTGATGCACAAATGAAAGAATTGTAACACCACAGTATCCCAGAGATGGAATATGGATGTGGAGCCTAGCATTCATTGCTTGAGTAGTTACAGCTGTGTTATATAGTGAACTGTCTGAAATACAAACTTTAATTGACCTAGTATCACAGCAAGAGAACCATTGTGTGCATTAACCATAACCAAATAAGCAACATTTTAGTGATTGTAAGAGGGAAAAAAAATGATGGAAAAACACCCGTATTTGAAACATCAGCTGAAACAGTTGGGTTTTTTTTATTTTATCTTTGCCAAAGATATGTAACTTAGTGCATACATCAAAACTTTCCTGACTTTCAACATGAAGTAGAAACATTGGTGAAATCTGATTTTATGTACTCATCCATTTTGACTCAGTAATTGACTTATGAATGATCAGTCATTCAGTTGAGCTGTCAGTCAATCTGCTGAATACTGGTTCTGAATAATTCTGTGAATGGCTGTTACTTTATGAACGTTTCCAACAAGAATACATGTACTGGTTCTCCAGCATTTGAAAGAAGGGAGCCCAGCTCCCAATTTGTACTATGAAGTTTGTTTGTGTTAGTATCACTGAGATACAACAATAGCACCTAGGTGATTAAGCTTCTTAAATAGATCATAGATGCAATGAACTTTCTAAATTCAGTTTTTTGACACAGATTATTGTTAGTTCATTTTTCTTTTTTTTTTGCTTGATTGTTTCTGTTTTTTTTTAATGTTTGGCTTGTTGCTTTATTGCCTTTGTGAAGTAGATGATTATGTTCTGAAAATATTATTAGGTGCCTATTGTTTTATTTCTTTTCACTTTTCTTTTTTTTTTCTGTCCATGCAAATATTTGTGCATTATTGATGTTCATCATGGTAAACAATCTGCAGAAAGTCCATTTCAATTTAGGACAATTTATTTTGAAATTTGTGTCAGTTCATTTTCACTTAGCAATACAATTTTTCTTGTATATCCTGTCATATTGATATGATATTTCAATGCGTATGAAAGATTATTCCTTTAGCTTGAGGCATAATTTGACATGAAATAAATGTTCAGGAATTTCCCAGCATCTGGACCCATGTCATTGTAGCAATTTCAGGATCATCAACGGACAGTCTCTCCTTAAAGTTTAAACAGACAGGGAGAAAGAGGAATGCAGGATTGTGGCAATTGTGAGATGGACAAAATGTTCAATGAGATGGGGAAAAGACATATATTGCAGTATATTACTGTTTTATAATTCAGATGTTTTTTTTAATGAACCTTCATTGTCTTTGTCTGAAATTACTCTGTAGCCTATAAATAAAGTGTGTGGTCCAGAGTGGATCTGCATTTGCAGCTTTATGTGTATGTGTGGGAGTGGGCTACAGAAATAAAGTATAATTTAAGAAGGGAAAAAAAAAAATGGGACAAACTTGTACATTTTTCCAGTGTTACCCCACAAAGAATGGAGTACATGTCTTTAGGATTGGTTTAAAACTTTATATTAGGTATTACTGTTTCCCTGGATTTGTCAAGATCTTAAGATGGATCTTTTGTCAACAAAAAGTAGGCATGAAAAAGGGTACTAGTTTCAGTGAGTTTATAAGGAAGACACATGTGCTCTAAAACGGTTAATACTGATTGGCTAGGAATGGATAATTCATCGTTTTATCACTCTTTCACTATAACCAATAATATCATTCTGTAATCATGAATGAAATCATTGGAAGCAGTTTCATTCTTAAATATATTAACAGGATGGTTTAATTACATTATTACCCCCCTGAAAGAATTCGCCTTCAGACAAAGTTGAGTTTGGAATGTCATTTGATGTTCATCAGTTTTATGAATTGGTGTCAGTTTAAAGTCCAGCAGTAAACCTGTTCACTTGTCTTATGCCTCGAGATATTTATTTTGATGAATTCACTATTAGGCATGGATCTAAGCCATATTTATTGTCAATTTCAAGTGCCACATTGACAGATCTAGATCTGTTTTCAGTTTGAACCTGAAGAAAGTCTAACGACCTCTCAATACTGCCTCTCAAGAAACACTGACAAGCATAACTGATTTGGCGGGCTGAATGCCTACAAGTATGTGTATGATTAAAAAGACGAAGGCAAGTTCATTCTCTGATTCTGTGGTTTGGTGACTGTAAATAACGCTGAAATTGTAAGAGCCTTGCGCTCATACGTCACACCCTCACACGGTGCTTCTTACTCGATTGGGACCATGAGGGACAGGTGAGGTGTGAAGTGGGGGAAGGCAGCTGCCTGATTTCTACATGCTTGCATCTCAGGTCTTACCTTCCATTTGTGTCACACTACCTGGTAGCTCAACACTTGATAATGGGTATTTGGTGCACTCAAGGGCGACAATTGACAAAATTGATCTGGTATCTAAGCTTAATCTTGGTTACCCCTAGATGTAAAAGAAAAGTGTAATCAGGGAGGTGAAATCTTTCTTAACAATGGTAACAGCCCATAATTTTATTTTGTATTAACAATGACAAGTTACATAGCTAAATAAGTGTTCTAAAAGATTATTTTGTGATAATGCTGGTTTTGTTTTAAACAGTTTCTTAATAACTGTTTTAGAGTATAGCGTAAATGTAAAAGCTTGACTCAGCAGGCTGCTGAAATGGTAGGATCCTCCTTTGTTTTGTGAGGGAAAACCTAGCATTATAAAGATCTTAGTACATGTACATTGTTATTGATAACAATGAGAACATCTCACAAGCAGCTGCCTCATATCTTCCAAGATAGGTTCGGAATACAGTATTCTGTGAGGTGTCTTTTGGATCTACATCTGTTGGGATTGAAAGAGATGGTAAAAGCAATTAGAGTTTGTGCTGTTCCAGAATAAGTGCAGTATAAAACCATCTGTTAGCATTAGACTTTGTCATTGGAAATGTTGAGAAATTCTTAACTATGTTGACTGTCTCAGTAACAAAAGATCTCTGTTTGTGTGATACACATGTATGAAAACTGGATTTGCCATGTTCATGGATGCTGATTTTTCTCAGTCTACATCTGTGATCATGGCTGTATTAGATTTTTGAAAAGCAAACCAAACTTGCAGTGCCAAAGGGATTAGCTTGAGTGGCATAAGGATTTGTCACGGTGATTTTCTTTCAGCTAAATGTCAAGGGCAATTTGTCATGAAAAGATAACTTTTTAAATTTTTTTTTTTTTAACCTTCACTAAAGTGAAGTGAGTATTTCATTTTTTCATGTTTTAATACATCTGCATGTAAAGTGTAGTTCTTTTGAGTTGAAGAATGGTGCGTGAATATTTTGCAAATGAATGACATGATTTGTGATGGAAATAATTAGAAAAATTATCCGTACACCATGGATAATTAAATAACACATTCACACAACCACACACACATACACCAATTAACAATAACAAAAAATTATAACAGATTTTTTTTTAAAATATAAATTTATTTCTGGAAAAAAAAAAAGTTGAAGATGGACAAAATGAGGAAACATTTATTAAAAAATGAATAAATACATGTACATGTATATGGGATTAAAATGGCAGATAAAACTATCTACAAAATTCAGTATAATTACAGCTGAAGAAAGTATTAGAACATAAAATACACAGAAAAAAAAAAATGAACACATGCTATTGGTACCCAGAAAAAAAATGAACATTTCGAACAATGATTCACGTTAAATTCAGTTCAGTGTCATTTTAATTTCCACAAAATTAACATCAGAATAGTTTGCAAGTACTTGAATGAGGGTGGACACATTTAATTAACCATGGCATGTGTGGTTACAGACATAACTATCAGGCATTCATTAGTGAATTGGTCCATTTTGGGGTAACTTCACTTTGGACCAAAATAATAGCACAGACATGATACAGTATGACAAAATAAAAAGAGAAGACGTTCATCATTTTTTAAAATATATTTATGTCAAAACTGGTACCATACTTGCTCTTTATAAATATAAAAATGCAGTTAAAGTTGTATCGTAATGTTAATACGTTTTAAGGAAAAGAAGAAATGATTTGATTTTGTAAATTGTAAAGTGTAATGGTACCCATGTCTCACATAACTTGCAATATCTGGATATAAAAAGTGTTATTATGTATATATATACATTTATTGGATCTTGATTTCACAGTTTTTGCTAGAGTAAGAGCATAACTATAGAGCCATATATATTTTATTAGAAGTTGAAGTTGGGAATTTATTTCATGAGCAGAAAGACTAGTAAACACCAGTCACCGGTTGAAACCAGGGGTAGAATCAGGAGGAAAAGAAAGAGTTGTAAACTACTATTTTAGCTGAAAATCATGAAGAAAATCACAATGAATTTGAAATGTATATGCATGTACATGTTGAAGGCGATAATGTCAGGAGATACCCAAGTATATGCATGAAAGACAACAGTGGTGTTCCTAAGATATCAACAATGACCTTGAGAGGAGACAGACTAGGTGAAAAATTATTGTAGATGTAACAGAACTACATACATTATGCGCATAGCTGTACCCGTAATTATAAAAACAAGCTCTTTCACTATTTTCATTGTTCTCACAAACAAATTTATTGCTTATTTTGCCATGGTACATCATACATGAGTTTCAACTTTGAAAATTTCAATATGCTGATACACATCACCATCAAGTTTTGTATACATGTGAATGCCTAATTATGCGACCACAAAAAAAAACCACGAGGAAGTAACACCATTTAATGACATGGAATTAAAAATGTTTCAGGAAAAAAAAAAATGATGAATGAGATCCAACTTGCAAACTGTTTTTGCTGGAATGGAAATAAGTGAAACAAAATTTTATATATTTTCACAGGGTAGACAAGTTTGTGCGATGAACCTTTGACAGCAATTAATTAAAATTTATCATAAACCACGGCAACATTTTACAGATCTAAATAAAATACATGTAGTAGCCTGCCTATGTAGGGTTTTGCAACTTTCATCTTATGTAAAAAAAAAAATCCAATCATCTCAGGATCAACAGGACTTTAAAACTATGAATTTCTGCAATGAATCCGTAAAATTAGCATTTATCAATTGATTGCAACAATTTGTTTGATTTTATTAAAATTTTCCTGCAAAGGTTTTGCTGCTTGCACACAAATATTTGTAGAAAACAACTTTTCATAAATGGAGACAAGAAAAAAACCTGCCTCAAAAATCAACGCATTGAAATTTATATTATATAATATATGTACTGACTAATAGTTTTCTGTTTTTATGTGCTATTTTTTACAGATGATTAAAAGTAAATACAGTTGTAAGTTTCATCTTTGGCATCATTCTAAATGTTGAGCTAATAGATCATTTACAAGTACAGCTTGCCAAGGTAAAAATTCAAAGAATTCATTATAACACGACATCCTCAAACTTCTTACATGTATTTATCTCATTGCCAGAGAAAAAGCATTCTTGAAAGAAACTAGAGAAAAAAAAATGAAAAGGAATGCACAAAGTGTGTTGTAAAAGTATCACAAACATATCACATACACAGTGCATCAGACCTGGCAAGATGTAATTCACACACACACACGAAAAAACTAATGTTATAAATTTCATTTGGCAACAACATCTTTAGCACTAAAGTCCTATTGGAGAAATAAGTGTGCTATGTTTGTCACCTTTTGGCAAAGAGGATTGCAATATGAAGCAACAAGTAAGAGTATCGATTAAAAAAAACATGTCTTCAGTTTAAGGGTGGTGTCATAAAAATAAGCTCACAGTGTGCAATCTAACCACAATAACATTTAACCAGCATTGTTGGGACAATCAGTTTTACCATTTTAACTTGAGAACCGTGAAGGATGACCATATAATTATTTCAAAATCCTTGAGTGTTGATTTACTTTATTAATACCAAGAACGTCGGAGATAACCTTCACTCCCCTATTGGGATCAAAGGCAATTGAGAGGGGGGGGGGGGGATGAACGAGATCCAATTTGCATTACATGTTTCTCCTGGAATGGGAATAAGTGTAATAAAATTTCACATACTTAACTGCAACGAAGTAGCTTAAACAATCACCAAATGCTAAAAATAATCACAGGTGATGGCTCAGCCAGTGGTGACTGAAAATCTACAGCCTTTGGACTGTTTGCTAATTTAGTCCTTTGCCTACAGTGTGGCACAAAAAAACAAAATAAATAAAAGGAGAGCAGAAAGCCTGAGGAATGTCTTGGCAACAAATGCAGATAATATTCCTCCAAATATAATGAGGATAAACCAATTCTGCATGTTCTGTGTAGTCTGGGCAGCGTGAAGTTTGCATGTTCTCATCAAAGATGACTGCCTATGTATGTAATTATAAAAGATAGATGTGCATACATTTGTTCTCATAAAATAAAAATAATGGAACTTGTACATTTTTTTTTACTGTTGGCTATTTCTCTATCATCATCTAATTTGACATTACAAACTTATAACAATATACCAACTAACTGTGCAATTTTGGAGACCTGCACAACTGGTGCAAATATTATTGAGACATCTTACTTAGGTAAATGTCTTGGAACAAAACGCATAAACTGACAGCACTAAGTGTTAGGATCATTTGGAAATAAAGTAAATTATGTACACAATTTTTCAAAAGACAACAAAGTTTGCGTAACTTCTATTTCTCCAGCCAAAATGAACTCACATTCCATAAAAACAGGTGTGCTGCATTTAGTTGCAGTATGACAAAAATATGAACATGTACATGTATTCACTTGGGCAAAATTATGTTTGGATGCAAAATCTGATTTGTGCAATACTCTTTTTGCAAACATAAAATTAAGACACAGTTTTAGTGATATGTCTCAGACACACAATGATCTAAATTGCAAAGTGATAGCAGCTTTTCGTGGCCAATTTGATTAATACTGAAAGCATTGCAGAATGTATTTTTTTTTGTTCTATTAAAATAAGACTCTCATTTTCACATCTTACAAAATAATTTCATGAACACTGCCCATGCTTCAGAAACTGTATGAGATCCCTAAAAGTGGGACATAATTAATACATGACACTTGAAAGTCAAATAACCAGGTGCAGAGCCATTTTTCTTATAACTTCTACTCCAAGTCTCATGGAAATAGACAAAAAAAAAAAAAAAATGCAAAAATGCTTGCCTGTTTCCTACAATGTAAAAAAAACCCAAACAATTCACAATTTTATAATTTGGGTCAAAATGCTGAACTATGAGAGGTCCAAACCATAAATGTATACTGCTGGAAAATATAACATATATGAGTATCTGTATTCTCTCATGTTATGAAGAGTTTTTTTTTTTTTTTTGCATTCACAAATTACTTTTGTGAAAATGATGACTAATAAACAATTTTATTACATGTACTGGATAGTCTAAGACAAAACTCTGCAGAACAAAGCAAAGCTTCACAACATTACATGCAGGGCTACTTCAATAAGGTAGGCAGTTCTGTAGGATGCCACTGCTAGAGCTATATATCTTGAGATGCAGTAGCAGCTGGCTAGAACATTAACTATAAACTTATTCTTTAGAATACTCTACAGATAATACAAAGTTAACAGGGTGGATGTCATAATGTTTACTGTGGGTATTTATATTACATGTATATAGTAATTAGTTCTCCAATATTCTATTTGAAGTCAGCTAAAAAGAAGACAATAACACACACTCACACAAAAAAAAATGCAGCAGATTCAAAATTAGAGTCTCATAAAGAAAGATTGGAAATTCACAGCCCATCTTAACAACTGGCACTTAGGATGGAATAGATACACTGTATCACTAGGAAGTATCTATTTAATTTGGCACATAAAGTTTTTATTTGGCTCTACATATTGTCACAGCTGCATAAACTCCATCCTTAAATCTTTCATCAATTTAGCAAGAACTTTAAAAGTACATGTAAATACTTTGTCTCCTCATTAATTATTATAATTATTGGAAAGTAACAAGTAGCAGTATATGCTCTATGCTGCCTTTGTTTTTGAGTGTGAAAAGTGATGTCTAATTCTTCCATTTCTGGTCTAAATTTGCTCTTGATCTATGGAAGAGACTGGCTTTAAGATAAAATTTCATAGGCTTGTGTTCACAACATGAGATTTCTGAAGATAGCTGACCATTAAAAATTTTTTTTTTAAAATATCAATAATAAAAATGGGCAAGACAAAGACATTAGGCACTTCCCTCTCTAAGGAAAGACTGTGAGTGATAATGTTTTTAAAAATTAAAAAGTCTTACAATAAGCATAATGCAAACTTAAAAGACCACTGAATTCTCATGAAATAACACTCATACATTACACATTTCACAGCCATGTTCTTCATATGTTGTGTGATTTCATAGAAATTAAACTGTTATATTACATTCATCTTTTAATGAAAATCAGTCAAATGAAAATGAATATTATTTTTCCTATACAACATGCACCCATTTGTCCATCAAATTTTCCTGCTCTAGTCACTGGTCCAAAAATAATCTTTCACTATACATGTTCACCAAAACTAGTCAAACAAACATACAGAAAATATGTTTATGGCTATAAACATGAAGAAAATATGTGTATGGCTATCTCCATGCTAGCTTTTTGCTCACATTATGATTTACAAGGTCAAAGAAAGTACCCTAGAAGAACTATACCCTGCTCATAATGTAAAACTACAAAAACAAAACACAACAACAGGGTGACATGAACACACATTATAAATATTTATATGGATGAAAATATATATTTTCTAATATTTGTTTTGACATTGACTGAATCATAGCAAATGATTTCAGAGACATAGTTCAATGGTGGGCATTAATGAATGGCCAAGCCAGAATTTTTCTCACAAGGGCAGATGAACCATAATAACACTAAACATACATTCAGCTCTCCCATGCTATATTTTCTTTTGATATCAAGTGAAAAAATAAGATGAGGCAAAGATAAATTAAACTTGATACACAAGTATTAACATCAATGTGAATGAAGAGATTTATACTGGCACTGTTTATTTTTTTGTAACACCCTCTCTGTCTACACAGACTGGCCAGGTAAAATGGAAAGATCCATAGTTTTCAATCATGCAAAGAAAAAAAAATGTGCTCATATTTTTTTGGTCATGCAAATGACTATATATACAGAGACTTTCATAAATGCAAACTGGTTCTCAACTATTCACAAACACAAGCTGCTCACTGGTCTCAGATGAACTTCCTGTAAATGTGAACACAAATGTGGAATAAAGGAACTACGGCACTCTCATCTCACATATTAACCATCATACAAAGGCATTAATTTATAAGCATTTCTTTCAAATAATTCAACTGATTTACTTTCATGCATTGATCAACCACTGCTGTTAATTACCACAATGTTCCTTGTGCAGCCTTACTCTGCCCTCAGAAGTTTTGCATAAAAGATTGCAAGTAATTCAGTTGAAGCCTATGTAATAAATATTCGGACTAATGTTTCAGGGCATGGAAATATTTCTGAGACAATAAAATCCTCACTGGCTTTGTGGAAATCTTATAATTTTATAACCAGCTTATGAGAATATTATTTAAATTTAAGAGATCAGCAATGAGATGTCGATACAACCACCCGCAAGAGGTTGAAAAGTGTACCCACAACATAATATGAGATGAGACCATAAAGTGATATCATCAGGGATGGAGGCATTGAACATCTCTATGGCCCATTTTATTCAGCATACAATACTTTCACGAAATGGCAAAAATACATCTAGCAGTTTCTCTCTTGTTGACAAACTATTTTAACATTAAGTTCCCAAATAATGATCAATTTAATATGTGCACTTATTCACTGATGAAAACTGAGACAATATGACAGAAAAACATGCAGGTTTTATGAATGTGACACATTTCTGTCTTCTGTATAATAAAGTGTGTCTGATGGATGACTGTTGAGTGAACTACCCAATAATGGCCTTTGTTCTCGATCCCTTCCGTAATCATTATCATCCTCTTCATCATCTGAACTGTGCCTGTGGACTTCAGCACGATGTATTAGTGCCCCATTAATCTGGAAGTTTTGCGGGATCCCACATGTGGAACAAGTACTTGGTGGCGTGTAAAACTGTCCACAGCTGCACTGCATGCTGGATCTGAAAGAAGAGTTTCCTGCCTGGGTCTGTATGCCAACTGGATTCCTCAAGGCTTTCAGATCTGCACATGTAAAAACAAAAGAGAAAAGATAAGAAACAATTGTATTACACGGATTATTCTCCATGACAAATGTGGGATATCAAAACAGGCTGAAATAATTCCTCACCTGTTCCGCTCAACAGGTGAAAAGGAAACCAACAAACAAACATGGGAAATTAACTGTGCTTTGTCAATTTTACTAATTTGATCTAACATGTAGAATTCTCTTGACCGAGGAATTGTTTTTACTATACTATCCTTGACCAACGTTCAAGTTGTGTAACTTATTATAATTTCATAGAAATCTGCTGCTGAGCTCTGACCATTGATTGCTGGTAGATAAACTATCTATTCTTTGCTTTGCCACAAAAGTTTGAATGGGTATAAAAAATTCTGGATTTGTCCCCTTGTAGTCTATTAGAACTAAGAAAAAGCAAACTAGAAAATAATAAAGAAACATGCCAGCAATTTTTTTTTGACATTTCAGGAATGCTGGCAATGCTCAAAAGTTTTGAGTTATTCAAGCACTGCTGGCCATATCCTATGGCTTCAATGTGGGGAAGTTAGTATTTATTTTTATATAATTTTAACGACTGTCATAACAAAAGACAAGAAGAAACAGCAGATTTGTTAGATAATGTTACAAAAATTGGAATATAATGTTCAAGATATTCGTATAAATAAAAAAAATTCCTGTACATCATAGAAATTAATGTAAAAATGTATTAGAAAACA
The DNA here is from genome assembly GCA_038406235.1 of Peronia verruculata. Lineage (NCBI taxonomy): Eukaryota > Metazoa > Mollusca > Gastropoda > Systellommatophora > Onchidiidae > Peronia > Peronia verruculata. The sequence continues at coordinate 13,955 of JBCAUA010027563.1, forward strand.
TAGTGCAGCACAAAATGGGTTAAACCTATCAATAACATGACATATAATTATATTGTCATCAAAGAAGTAAAAAAAAAAAAAAAGAAGAAAAAGAAAAAGAATGAGATATGGCCAAAGTAAATAATGAAATGAACCGATCTTGTTGATAATTATTATTCTAAAACTGCAATTGACAAATATATACTTACCAGTGTGAGAATTGAAAAATTAAAAATCAATTCTAGAATGTTACACAGAATTTATCTAGACTTAAAAAGACCAATGACGTTTCCAAAAATAGGTGTAGAAATATGTGATTTTTGGTATAATTCATGAAAATTTCATAAGAGAACACAAATGCAAATAAATTTAATCCCAATGATAGCCCAATTCTGTTGTGCAGTGATTTGATAATGTAAGTGATATCACAAACTGTTTGTAAAGGGGCAGAAATGTGAAGGGCAATCACAAAAGAGAGAGAGCATGACCAAATTTCTCTGACCCATGATATTGTCTGGAGGTGTATGACAGTACTTTGGCATAGGCAGTGGTGATAAAGTGATTCCTACATTTGTCCAAAGCAAAATAAATCTTCAACAACTTTTAAATCTTTAACTCTGTATATATCATTATGTAAATACAACCATCTGCCATGATGATCAGAATTTCTGCACTACATCTTAGGCATATTTGTTGCACTGTAAAGCTTCATTACAAGGGCAGATGGACAAACATTAAAGTAAAACATGAAGGAAATGCTATGCAGTAAAATATCAACATTCATCCTTTAAAGAGTCAAATGTGCTATTAATTTTTTTATGAGATCTTGAAAAGGGTCTCTGTTCCCTCTAGGAATTATCTGAATGTGAAGAAAAAAAAAGAGGGGGGGGGGGGGGGGGGAAAAAAAAAACACCAACCCCCCCCCAAGATTTTCCAA
>JBCAUA010027563.1:14880-26603 GCA_038406235.1 Peronia verruculata
CCCCCCCCCCCCCCCCCCTCCCCCCCCCACAAAAAAAACACAAACATCATACCAGGATGTGCAAGGCAGGGATAGTGAGGAAATTTAAAACTGTTTCTGATGCTTCAGTATAAATTTTATTTGATCAGAATGGTCAAAGGTATGTTCATTTCCCATACCAAAGTAACCTCAGTCCCATTTTCCCTCTCTTTTAAGATCAGCCATTGCCCATGAGACATTGTACCTATGTACATACATAGATTCATATAACACTGTAACACAGCATTGACTACAAACGTACTCTACATCTCATTGTTCAGCACATAGGGCCATTATGAAATCTTCAGTGACTGCTGTAATATTTCATGTGGTAACCTCCAAGGCAAGAAGAAAGAAAATTAAATTCATCCATCAAACCACCAAAAAGACAGGGGAGTGGATTGGTGATAGTAAAGAGGAAATAAAATAAACCTGTCAGAAATCATTGTCCATTCAACTCAAAAATAAAGAGTCACTGTTATAAAGAAACAATGTATTCAATATGACATTTCAACATCCTTCTCTTCATTCTCAATTTCCAGGTGGTTTTTCAGAGAATAAGTTTATTTTCCTATCAGAGTATAAAGAACAAAAGAAATCTAAAAATATAAACATTTGCTGCAATGTCTGAAATCCTTTTGAAATTATATGCCAAAGACCTCAACTTATCTGACAATGAAGAAAAACTGGTTGTGTTCTTCAGAAATTTTGCTTGTTTTACAACTATTCCTCCATTTTAACACCATGCAAAAGTTTTATTCCATAAAATATCAAACAGAATCCTGCTATCTCATGTATATCAAATACCATCTATATGCAAATGGTTCAAAGTCCATCAGGTCAATTGCAAGCAGGCCCTGATGAGAAGCTCTGCAATGATGCAATGATTATTTTTCTAAAATGCTTATTAATGTTAACATTGAAATGTTGAGCAAACATGGTGATGTCTTATAAAAGTGACTAAAGAACAAACGAAATCCAATTTAGTCAGGACAAAGTTAAGTCACTATAAGAAAGAAAAAAAAATGTCAGTGCTGTGATTGGTAGGTAAAATTCCATTCTGTCTTGACTAAGTCTGGTGACTATATCCAATATAGGCAGTAAAAGGTCACTGGTGCTCTGACTGGTGAGTGAATGTTTTTTTGACCAGAACAGTCCAGTGATAGAAGAACTTCACCTCTGTGACTGATATGTGCAATTCAAAACCAAGGATGTAAAGAGAGAAAATTACATGTTATGGTTGTTTTCCTGTTGCCACCACATCAAAGCACACTGTAATTGATAGCAACAGAAACAAAATGTTAAATGAGAAGAATAGAGGCCTCCATGCCCCCCCCTCCCCTCCTCCCCCCCCTCAAAAAAAAATCATGTTTCAAACCAACAAGATAACAGCCATTCCCCAACACTGGCTCACTGAACACAACATAAGCAGTTGTTTTTGAAACAGGGACACTGAAACCTGGAATCTGTACAATGTATTCTGAAACAAAAAAACATCAGTACATATGGCTGGAACAATACACAGGAATTGGTTCAAGGGTATGGTTACAAAAGTGAACCTGCAAAATATTTCATTTTTCAAGCAATGACTTCTCCTCCCTAATTCTTCATGCGGTCTACTCTCCACCAATGATGTTTGCTGAGTTCTGAAATCAAACTGTTGGGACTGACATTATACTGAATCTATTGTACCTCACAGCATGAACTGGTTGCATTCCGTCCCACTAAATGTATATTTTTTTTTTTTATAATCTGACATACTGAAGATTTAAGAATACCCAGTTCCAATCCAACTCATTGTCATTACTGGTGATCTACAATAATGCTTAATAGTATTTACATTACAACTTTATCAGTATTTGAAGGCAAGACAATTTAGGAAAGATAGATCTAATGTATTTCTGTACTTGTGAGCTTGTGACTTTATGAGATGATTGTTGTGATGAAGGATGAAAGTGGTTAAAAAATTTGGTGCTCCACACATTTTCATCAATTACACAACATTTTATTTAATTCTGCATCTCTGTTTTTTTTTGTTTATGATATTGTCTTTAGTTCTTTGTTGACATCCATTGCTTTAAATTTTCAGGAATTTCTATGAATAAATTTGTTGATGGAGACCATGTTTGTAAATGTTAACCTTCTGCAGCATTTCTCTACCTCAAGACAGGCTGGTCCAGTATATTTTATATTAAGGCCCATAAAGCAAGGCAATTATTATCATGCAATAATTCAGGGAAGATGTACCGCTTTCTCCATGCTGGTAAGTTTTCCCAGAAAATGACATTTAATTTGAGAAAGGGGGGAGGGGGGGGGCACTCCCAGCCACAGTGAAAGGTTGTACAAACTGACAGGGCCCCTTATAATGCTTGCATGCTTCAAGGCAGCATCAGTTACTAAGGTCACTTGGGTCAGTTACCATTCTACAGGAACAGTCCAGCACATCCATCAACTTTCATAAATCATGAATATCTGAATAGAGGGGTATGTGTGACTGGACATTTTCATGACCATCTTGGACATTGCTGTCTGAAATAGAAAGTGATACAACTCCATACATTGTGCATTTCTCAGTGCCATCTGGGCTTAAATCATAAGAACACAGACACTATCAATGTTGTCAATCAAAGGTGAGAGTTGGTTCTAGTCATAAATGATGTTATTTTTCATCGCTGGACAGTAAATCCAATGAGGCAATCAGTGAAAGAAAACAGTGATATGAATGCTTCACGGTCTCAACCCATTCTGTCAAGTCTAGATTTGAAAAGAGTCCTATGATTTCAAGAATTGGCCTTGGCCATGTCCTGGCTGATTAAACTCCACATGATTAGAAAAAGCAACACAAAAACATAATATTTCTTTGCAACTCTGACCTTTGTGCAATAAAGCTGAGGATATCAATGCCAGTAGGGTAAGAAAATCACTTCTCAATCATTCCCACACTGTTTTCACAATAAGGGGCTTTCACTAGCATGTCAGGAAAAAGAATATAGTTGATCTTCGGGATTTACCGGGGTACACATGTCTTGCAGTCAGTCAGTCATTATTCAATTCAAACAGAAAAATTGGGAAAGAACGTGATGAAGATGGTCAGATAAATATGTTTTCACATTCCTGAAATTGAAAGACTGTTCGTCTCTAAAGAAAAGAAAATACTGTATACCAGGATGTTGTGAGATGAATATGTAGATTTAAGTACTTAACTTTCAATTCTGCCAATTTTCACTTAAGTTTAGCCCTTGCTGAGGGGTCACTCCTGTCTCTTCAGTTTGCGATATCTCTGGTTGATGTTGTGATAATTCAAAACTTTTTACACCATATGTTTTTGCAATTAAACTCTGTAGACTCATTTTGACTGGTTACAAAACTTATGTAAGAGGGGAGTGAATGTCTGAAATGTGGCTACTGCTAAAAAAAAATTGATTTTGTGTTTTTCTTTTCTCTCAAAGGTTCTGCGTTTTCTGAATACACAAAGAGTATAAAAAGTGAATCTGACCATTTGAAGTGTTGGAATGATGTCATTTGATGTTTCACCAACCTACTGCCATCCAGGATGTGGTTTCTATATGCAGCAGTAAATCATTCATATTCCAATGGCAACAGAGCAAAAAAGTACAGCTCTATTTTTGCTGTTTTCAAGCATAGTAGAGGACTATCTGCTCATACCAAAAAACAAGACAAAGTTTTGACTATGATAGCTCAAAAAACACCACAAAAATGCCCACAAGTCATGGAGGGAACTTCTGAAAGCAGTAACCATATTATGAGATAACTGCCTGATAAAAAGCTCACTATGCCTATTTTCTCATGGAAAAAATTAAAATGCATAAAAAGTGAGTTACTTTGTTTTTTGTTTAATTTTTCTCAGGACAAATATGCAGTCTACTTTTTCTTTTTTTCTGGAGCATCTGTCATGAAATTTTTGGTGAATTTACAACAAAACAAAAAAAAAAAAAAAAGCCCGAGGATGGAATTTATGATGTTTCAAGTTTTTGAGAAATTTGAGATTGTACAAATGTATAAAAATTTTTTTTTTTCTTTTGAAAACAATTTTAAAAGCTTGCTATAAAAATCTAAATAAATTATCAAGAATCTGTTCTATCATCAGTTTCAAGCAAATTTGTTAAAAATATGAAAGCCCATTTATAGTAAAGTTACACAACATCAGGCAGCCAAATGCAAGAAAGGTGGTCATTGCCAAAGCAACTATAAGTGAGTTCAACATTTTTTTCTGTTGTTTTCACCTAGTTACACCATGCCAAATTCAAAACCATCATTGAATTTATCGGTTCTGAGTGGTTTGCAAAGACCTGACACCCCCCCCCCCCCCTTTTCCGCTCCCTTTCATTCCTCCCCCCTCATTAAAGCAAACTGTTTATGTATCTGATTCTGCCTCTTATGCCAAACTTACTTTGCGTAAAATATGCTACATGTAATGGTGTGTCATTGGATGACACACAGATATAGTGGAATAAAAATCATAAAGGATGGAATAAACTTGCCAAAACTGGAAAGAGAATTTATGTCATATGCACACAACATTATAAATAAAACGATGATAGTTCAGAACTGATAAACATTTGTAATCAGTGCTGCTTTGGTATCTTCAAATTAACTACACTGAACAACCTGAGCTGAGCTAACAAGAGTAAATAATAATTCATACAACTGGCCACAATACAGTGCAATCCTGTTATACTGATCCCTAAATTGACATCAGTATAAGAGAAAGTTGATATCACAGATGAGAACAACTGAGGCACAGGTTGGGAATTCCATATTTTGAAACAATACCCCTCTTTAACAGAACCATTTTTCTTGTTGACACTCGCTAAATGCTGAGGTTTTAGAGCAATGGCCAGGAAACCTTTTTCTCTCATGAAACTCTATTTTTGCAAGCTCATCTGTCAGTATACTACGTTAATTGTATGAGAATACTAAGAATTCCAGCCAGAGAAATATATCTCAGCACAGCCCAAGAGCATGCTAACTGCAAAGCAAAACATTGCGCGTCCGCCAATTGTGTTATAGTTAGCATTTAGCAATATTCAGCCTAGTAATCTAGATGCTGTTCCCAACAAAGTCTGTGTGCCAGGCATGCTACAATGTAGCATCAGGCCTCACAGACAAGTGAAAGGCGCAAAAGACGGATAACCGCCTTTGCTTACCTTCACAACGAACTTTCTTGGCCATAATGCAACTTGTGTGCTGTGTAATAAAAATAAAGGGGATAAAATCCTACAAATAAAGGAGGATCGATGGCCAAAATGTCGATATTAGGGATTTTATTCATTAGTAATATAGAAGAGAAAATTGGGAGCAAAAGTCTGTCGAAATATGAAAAATGTTGACAAAAGAAAAAGGTTGATATAGGTCATGTCAATATATATGGATTATACAATACTGACAAGAAATAAAACAGGGCTTTGTGAAATTACAAAACTGCTAATTGGTGCATACTTTTCAGGTTTCAGCAAACATTTTGAACAATTCCATATTTGTATCATATAAATCCTGGACCACATGCACTGAATAGCATATGGAAACTATGAATCAATGCATATGCATTACTCTTTCTTGTTTCATTCATTCCAAGAGACAAATCTTGAAGTTGTTTCATTTCCACAAATGATCTCCTGTCTAAGAATCTAAATAATACATGTGTGGGAAAACTGAGATAAGTAGATTAGATTAGCACAGAAAAGCAGATTACAGGCACAGGCTGTCAGACTGAGAGCTGTAAAATATTGTCTTGTGATACCTGTACCAAAAAATCAAACATTTTTTGCTGTATAAACAACCACACCTGAAACATAAATTTTTGTTTTACAGGGACAGGAAAATAGCTTTAATTCCATTGGTATCACAATGTTGAGGGCTTCTTGTACATTTCTGCCCCAAAGTTTCTCTCGAAGCTGACTAGATCAAAACATTTACAAATAATTTCATACAGCACACATATTTGACAAAAATTATAAGATTATTAAACGTTTTCAAACACAAGAACCTCAAATCATTGTACTTAAATTTTACTTAAATCATGTTCCCAGACTGGTATTTTGATTTTTATTACATTATATTGAATTAAGAAAGACTGGCATTCTGTCCACTCTCCAGCCACGTTACATTAAAAAAGAACGCAGTTTTCATTTGCCAGATTTCTATCTCACAGGTCAATGATTCACAATTATAATGCAATAAACAGATGGCACAAGTTTTCATGAAAGCTTGTAGAAATAAATGTATATATACCACAATGTACTCCTTAATGGTAAATTTATGTTATGTCCCCTAGTATCTTTCATGGATCACACATGGATGAAACAACACAATGTGCTCTGAATATTTGTTATTTGAATATAAAAATAAAAATTCTTAAAAATATTTGAAAATGTTGGCTTTGATGTGTTCGATTTATTTTTGAGCAAATTTCTGAACAATACAGGGGGAGTTAATAAATATATTTTCCAAACATTAGTACACAAACTTATAAGGGCTGCAAATCGCAGTATACATTTTCACATTCCAGTTACATGGGATAGAAAAACTGAGATAGCACAGATATTTTCTGAGACTATAATAAAAAATCTTTCACTACAGAATGAGAACTGACCTGCTGCTTTTTTCTTCCTGGCCCCAATGTCCTGGGGTAACAAGGTAAGCAAGGCTATGAAGGCAAGGACCAAGGCACCACCAGGTATGAAGCTCTGAACATGGCGGTAATAGGGCTCGCATGCAGGACAACAGCCACTGAAAGAAAAGGAAATTCTAAACCTTCATATAGAAGAACAGAGTAATATTCCAGATCTCTTCACATAGGACCATTTTTAGATGCATATGTAAGATGCAATAACAGCACCAGCGATAAATATGTACTTGAAGCAAAAGAGAAAAAAATGTTCCTGTTAGACAGCTTCTACTGGTCTCAGGTATTTCCCAATGGCAGCCACATAAAGGGACCTTGGAACAGCATTGCCATTAGTCAACTTGTTAAAAAGAATATATCCAATACTTGTGCCTTTTTACCACCTCTCTTTGCTAGCCTTAAAATATCTCATCATTGCAGTCCTATGTGGTTATGTACAAATCTTTCGCACTTTCACGGTGTCAAACAAACGAGCGTTCCATCCCTAATACAAGAGCACTGCCAGATTCACAACATGTCCAGAGCTATGACATGGCATATTTTCATTTATATGTGCTCTGCATTTGTGATCCTAGCAGATATGAAGCCATTTCCCATAAAAAAAAGGTTATTCTAATTTCACTGCTTCACCACTATACCTATTTTGCAATCGTTAACAAATTCTCTGCATTACGGTCAGTCTCCTTCATTCTGTCTTCTCTGATACCTACCCATACCCCCGCCCCCACCCATTGACTGATACAAGAATGAGCAGATCACACGCATGACTTCAGCTCTCATTCCTAGGTCATCTGCCAATTATCAGCTTGCGGCATCTATCAAAAGAATCTGTGTATAGATGTCAAAAGGGAAAGAATTGTGGTTGGTATTGAGATAACTGTGGACATCCCACATTATGATTTTTTGCACATGAGAACCTGATCTTTGGGTGTATCTCATACTATTGTCAGCAGTGAAGTGATTAATGGAGAGTTTCACTAATACACATTAAATTAGGTCAGTCCATTCCGAAAATCAAACTCAGTATCACAGTCAAATAAGTCCAAGATACAAGCAGATTATGAAACTAACTTTGTGGATTATCCAAGTTATACTTACTGACAAGGGTGAAAGTTCTGGATCAGGAGCACAGCCACACCATTAGACAGTTTGTCTGTGAAGCTCATTGCACCAAACACAAATGCACCACTCTCCTACAATAAGAAGTACATGCCACTGAAAACATCTGCATCCACTCGTATATACAGTTGCTTTTTCATCTCTTTCTCTCTAAGTATTAGCTTATGTGTGTATACACTGTATATCATAATATATAGATAGATAGATATAGATATACATATTAAATCAAATACAATATAATGATGACAATAAAAACAAACCTCCCCCACCTCCTCAAGAATTTTATAAGATAAACACAGTTCTGAAAAAAAAAACCCAAGAAATTGAATAAATAAAACAAATAATAGAATGTTATTGAAGAGTTCTGAGTGGCTGTGAACAGAAGGCATTAAATTATCACCCCTTGTATAATAAAGTGCAATTCAATAACATCTCACTTTTCCAGAGCAAAAGTATCAAAAAGTAAAGTGATAAAACATTTCAAGAAACACTAGCAATAAATGAAGGGTACATTACACTAGATCAAACTCTAATGTGTTCCTAGGTTCTCGCAGAAACAGGAGATTCCAGGAGATATAAAGAGCGAACTGTGGAATGCTTAGGGTTTCTTAATGCCTACAAACCTTCAATTTAGTTATGACATTTGGTAACCCAGCTTGACTGGTAAAAGGCAATTTTTGGAAAAGAATTGAGAAAAATGTTGACTGACCGTGTTTGCAGCAATGAGGTCTGAAGTCATCGAAAGGGAAGTGATGAGAAGCAATGAGCCAGCAGCTCCCAAAAGAACAGCGGTACCATAAACTTGATCACTCTCTTTAGGTATAAAATACATCCAGGCACAAGATGCAGCACCAATGGCTAGACCAACTATGTAGGAACCCTAAAATAATGAACAGTGTGCACAAAAAGATAAATAAATAAATAATAAGGATTTGAATGACAGTAATGAGTTTCTTTGTGTTGCCTTCACAGACAACTGATACAACTGCAGCAGTTTGGCCTTGCTGTATGTCCTGCACATTTACTAACATTTAATTTGTATGGTCTGTCAATGGGTATGAAGCTTCTGGCCAGCTTGCAATAAAATAATGGTGATTCAGATCAAGTCATAATAATTATTATTCTTATAATACTACATGTATAATTATGGTGTTTTTTTGTGTTTTTTTTGTATTTGAATTTCATGGCACATCAGTATGATCACAGTCATATCGCATGTAGCAGGGTAAAATATACTGCAGAGAATAAATCTCTCAGATTGTCAAAGCCATCCTTTAGCATTTGAATCTTACAGCAGTTTATTATTGTGTTCTTTACATAGTCATATTATTTTATCATAATACCATAATTATAGTGGGTTTTTTGGTTGTTGTTGTTTTTTTTTTTTTCTGTTTTTTTTTTTTTTTTGTATTGGGATGAAATGGCACATCAGTATGATCACAACTATATCATAAATCTTTCAAATTAAATTGTAAAAGCATTTGAATTTTACAACACCATTATAGTGCCTTCCCTTGGTATTATATTTGAACAGCCTACTCTCTCAAACTGTGACATTCCTTCCCAAAATGCAAAATGGCAGTTTCTCCTGAAAAGTTTGATGGAAAGTAGTTTTTGAATTCCCTTGAGGACATAAAATATTCTGAGCGTGCATAAAAGCTATTAAAAAGTGATCTTGAGCTTCGGGTTTTTTTTTTTTTTTTAAACCATGGAGTAGACTAAATCAGATCCATAATCATGTGGAACAAAAAAAAAAAAAGAAATCAGCTACATATGCATAAAATTTCTTCTATCCATTCATTATGCTATAAATTCTAGCAGCACATAGACAATGGAATGCTGCCCTGAAGATCTGAATAAATAAAATGTTACCCTTCTGTAGAAGAAAAAACTTCTTCACATCCTTTTCCCTACTATTTCTGAAAGCTTATTCAATAACAGCCTGTTGCTGAAAAGTTATGGCTATATTTCACAATATCTGCAGATTCTATGTGATTTTGTATCAATAAAATTTATACAGCATACAGTCAATAATGATATAGTTACATGATTTCATATAAGCCTTGGGCAATTTATTCATGAATATGTCATGAATGCATTCAACCTCCAGCCCGAAGATATTTCAGGATGGGGAACATAATTCATGGTTAAAGATGTAAGATCTGTAACATGGGATTTATGTCACAGAAAAAAACCTTAGGTATATCACATGAATTCATGCATCATTACTGCTTGCTTGCTTCAAAATCAAATTTTATATTTACTGCACACTTTTTTTTCATATCGCTACTATAAACATTAACAGATAAGCATCTTAGAGCATCAGGATCATTTTTTTTTTCTGTGCTAAGCAGAGTTGGATGTATGCTTACTGTTCCCAGCAAACTGATTCAAAAATTCTAAATGTGAGTCAGCACCATAAACTTCAATGCAAGTCTATCAACTATCTAAATAGACAAAATCGCATTTAAGGATGAAAAGTCAATATTTCCAGCCATTATGACTTTTGATGATATATGATAGTTTAGCCATTTTTTTTTTTTTTTGCCATTTATAAGGCTGAGTCTCTGACAATGTTGCAAAATATATCATACATATCATACTGTTTTGCTAAAGGCAAGCCAATCTGATATAGATCTGACAAAATATGTCAAAGTAAACCGTAAAATGTTCTCACATTCCCTGGTTCTCGACAGATCTTGTCAGCTATAGAAGCACAGACTGACTTTATCGATCACTTTTATATAACAATGCCGAATTTCATGTATAAATGTTAATGCTAAATCCGGCGCTATGGAATAAAATTATGCCAAATGCAAAGAAATGCACTGCCACCTCTACAGGCAATTCCCCCTTGGAAGTTGGCTAAGAGGGGTGGATTTGATCGATGCTATCAAATCAAAGGTGAAACATGGCACTTTCGAGTTTATGAAAGTAATAACCTTCGCTTTGTGACTTGCACTGAGATTTATAGTGCTGGCTCACAAATAAACTTTCTAGCCATACACATGGAAATAATGTACCATGCAATTTTTATCACAGATATTGTGCTATATTGCCTCCAGTTCACTCAATTATCTTAGCTATAACTTTACGTTATCTGCCGTTTAATGACAACAACTTAAAGCTAACAAACTGGTAAAATTGAGCAATTTGCAAAGTAAACCACTTCAGCTCAGACCACAATTCTCTCCCCTTATCTGACAACCCTGTGCTCAGCCTGAGAGTGCTATGACTTTTTATGTAACCTATAGATTTCAATTTGGGAATTTATTCAGAGAGCAATTTTTTTTTTTTTTGCTCTACTGTCAAACTTGTGTTTTGTCATATATTCTGTTTCTCTGTCATCAAATGAGTCATGTGTTATTAACTACTTTTAAAACACACAGCACAATAAAGATACTGATTATAAAACTGATGCAGTCCTTCCCCCCACCCCTTTTTTTTTTTGACTTTTCAGAATAACATGGATATTATATTTCCGTATTTTCACTAAAAATAAAACTACTGACTTTAGTATTTAATTACTGGCTTGACAAGTTCAAAATGCTAAGAAGCAACAAGGATGTTTTAAGTAATCACACATGCAGGCTGACATTGTTGCAAATAGAAAGTTACTCACCTTTCTGCCAATGCCTTTGTTGATGAATGATGCAGTAAATGAGGTGAGAAAACTGCTGCAATAAGTCACCAATGGCAACAAAGCAATGGATTTCTGTGGAGAGAGAAAACAAAAATATGCGATATTGATATTTGGCTCAGTTGGTATTACAACTGCACATAAAATACACAAATTCACAGTCTGATAGACTTTGCTTAGTACTGGTGACAGCTTTTGCCATATCTGTCCACATGAACAATGCATATATATATATATATAGATAGATAGATAGATAGATAGATAGATAGATAGATAGATAGATAGATAGATAGATAGATA
>JBCAUA010027574.1:0-12441 GCA_038406235.1 Peronia verruculata
TATCTATCTATCTATCTATCTATCTATCTATCTATCTATCTATCTATCTATCTATCTATCTATCTATCTTTTTTATCGATATTTATACTCTCTTTCTTAAATATCTACCCAGCTATCACCTGCCTGTCTTTGTCTGTCTGTCTTCCATCCATCCATCCATCCATCCATCCATCTATTTATTCATCCATCCACTCATCCATCTATCCATCCATTCATCCATCAACCCATCCCATCTCGCCATCTATTAACCCATGTATTCATCCATCTGTCCATCCATTCATCCATCCATTGACAACGGCAACCTTCTCAACTGAGCATGGACAAAAAAAAAAAAAAATGGAAAAATGGAAGTCTGAGATAGGGGATGAACGAGAGATGAGGGCAGATTTTTACTGTTTGGGAAAGCTCTATCTTCATACTAATGTACCGTAAGGGACAGCAACTCTCCTCTACTATGAATCGTCTTCAATCCCCTTAATACAAGGACTGCACTGTCCCCGCGCCATCTTGGGCGGCACCATTGATTTCTTGTTGTCTTTTTCTCTCATTCTCATTTCACTATCTCCTCCTTCTCATTCGGTTCTCTATTCCCAAGGTCCGTCTGTCTATCTCCCTCCCTTTAAGGATCCTTCTTCCCGTTATTTGCCTCTGTTCTGATGAGCGAGTTTCCCCCGTTGAAAATGTGTCTGTGGTGAGCACAGCCTAACCGGCTAATTATTTCGCACATAAAAACCGACTGTTAGAAGTCGTAGTCCTGGTCCAAATATCGATTTGAGGACGGCATCTCTCTCTCTTTCTCTCTTTCTTTCTCTTTTGCTGTTTCTCCAACTAACCAATAGTTATGCTGATGTGCCTTTGGGGAGGTATTCAGGCTACCAGATGCTTTTATTCCTTCCTTCATTCATTCAGGCAGTCAGTCAGGCTGTCATTCATTCACTCACTCACTCTCCCAATCTAAAACTCACTCACTCACACAGTCACTCACTCACTCACTCACTCATTCACTCACTCATTCACAAAGTCACTCACCCACTCACTCACTCACTCACTCACTCACTCACTCACTCACTCACTCACTCACTCAGTCAGTCACTCACTCACTCACTCACTCACTCATTCAGTCACTCACTCACTCACTCACTCGCTCACTCACTCACTCATTCACTCACTCATTCAGTCACTCCTCACTCACTCACTCACTCACTCACCCATTAAGTCACTCACTCACTCACTCACTCACTCACTCGCTCACTCGTCACTGACGCCATTTTCGGTTCTCCCTTTCCCTGCCTCTCTCTCTCTCGCTCTCTCTCTCTCTCTTTCTCTCTCTCTCTCATTTCCTTGCTCTAACCTCTTTCCATCCTTCCTCATTTCACACTTTGGTGGCCCTGCGTGTACAAAAGTAGATTTAAAGCTCACGCTGAGAGAAAGCCGGGCGTTAAAGAGAAGCAAAAGCTAAAAGACAAGTGATACATTTGCGTTAATGGCCCTGTTTCGTACTGAAAAAAAGCTTGGCTTTGAGAAAAAATATGCGTTCGTTATAGAGTTTCCGTTTGGTTGAAGATTTTTAACGATTTCAGGTATCTTAGAAAATCCTTCCCAATGCTACGATAAACAATTCAACCTATTTGCTGTAATTTTAAAGTGTAGCAGCCAAAGTGCACCATCTTAGAGACTCTAGACGGTCCTCTAAATGGTTGTTAAACAATGGTGATATGACAATAATTGTTGACAATGTCTGGTACAAATTATACCTCACCTTAACATCAGAATGTGACATCGGTGCTTCTTTATTTTTTTGTGATGGTCTCCCCAGTCTTTCTATGGAAGATTCAATTGTTGTAGTCCTTGAGAATATCCACTCCATAGTGATTACGTCTAAGGTAAATCCTGTTTATAAAAGCTAAAACGATATATTATCATGATGTGAATTCAGCCCTCCGATGACGCACTGTGACAGCGACATAGCCTTTGGTAATAGCAAACTCCAAGTAACGTCCAAGAGCATTTTCTATAATGCCAGAGAGATATTTATATAACATTGTCACGTTGCCCTTAATGGCTGCCTTTGACGCATTGTAGTAGCCCTCACAGGTTTTCAAAATGTACAGTTGTGGCCAATATTTCTGCTCTTAGATAGTCTCTACAAAGCCAGAACAGAATATCAAAATGTTACTGTTACTGTTACTGTTACTGGTCCCGTAACCTGCCAGGGACGTAGAGGCGCTTCATGACGGATGGACGCTGGATCAGCTGGTTCCACTTGGTGCGGTTGTGGGCGAGTGCTTGTGCAATATCAAAATGACCTCCTCTGGGCTGTTGAGTGGTGACGTATTGTGGGATCCACATAGCCTTGGAGTGGAGGACAGCATCTCCTGTGAAATGTCAGAGCATTGCATTGATACTATATCACGATGACCTTCGCAGCGTCTTTGTTGAGGGGACATATTATAACCCATAAAACTGTCGGGTTCGGCTCAAATAAATGGTGAACAGTTTACGCAGTCTCTGCTGTCTCCTCGTCGGCCTAGTCTCCCGCCACAGAGAGTACCTGATCAATTATTTAGCTCGGCCCTCAGCTCGGTGACTTGGCAAACTCCCTCAACAATTAACGTTCAGTTAGACGGACCTTCAATCATTCATGCATACGGTGTGAGGGAGCTAAAAAAAAGGAGCGACAAAACGTCTTCTCTAACAAAAAAAGTAAAATTTCAAAATCAAGATTTAGTTTTGCGATTTCTACATAAGACAGTACATGGTCAACAAATTGCTGTTATTTAGACAAGAGGATAATGCCACAGGGTTAATTTATATTTGTTTTTCTTTTACACTGTTAACCAATTTATTTGAATAGGCGCAGAGATAGTTAGATTAATGGTGATTGGAAAAGGCGTTTTGTCACAGCAGGTTTGAGATGTTGTCTCTGTTGGAATGGATGATGCATCTGTCTTAGAGACGGGGATGACACCGAGCCAAAGGTGAACCCAGTGTGGAGCCCTTAGAAGTTTTTGTGTGATAAAATGTTTGGAGCGAAATATGACGGAGAGGAGGTGGTGGTGGAGAAGGAAGGGAGGTTGGAATGCGGGGGAAGGGGGGAGGACGGGGAGGGGGGGGGTGCATTACAGTCCGATTTCTGGTGGCTGATAGCACGTAATGTTAGGCCGATCTGTCATGTCCCAGAGAGATGCTGACGTAACAGCGCGGAGACTAATGAATTTAGCCCGTCCAGAGACCAGGACCTGGTGTGATGGATGATGATGTCTCGTCCACAGTGACACCTGGTCCTGGTGTTGTCCTTCCTCTTGCTCTCCTCATCCCACCCCCATCCCCATCCCAGTTCAGGGTCAGCTGTAACGATACTTTCAAAGTGAAAATAATGTTGTCAGTCACAGACTGACAGATCGTCGTATAATTACTTTATAGGTCGTGGAGGGAAGTAATTCGAGATTCCATTGTGCAATGTTGTGCAGTCCCTTTGGTACTAACATAAAACTAATGTACCACCGTACCTGTATCAGCCACAGTACCGGGCCGCCCATGTGACACAGGACTGTGACAGTGGTAAATCACATTGTCTAGAAAATCAAAGGTTAAATGAAAAATCAAAGTTAACTCGCTGAAGGCGCACCCATCAAAGTCTTTAGATATATGTGTAACTCACGAATGTTTGCATGTGAGAGCAATTATTTTTCTGTTTGTTTGAAGGTGAACATTTGATATGACATCATGTTTTACCTGTACATTTGAAACCTGGTCGCCCTTCCTCCCCCTTCCCTCAATCTTGCCTTGTGACGTAGCGTGTTAGCTCAGTGATTTGTGCTGCGGACTTTGGAAGCAGAGGTCGGTGGTTCGAATCGCAATGGTTGCATGTTGTATCCTTAGGAACTACGAACTTAACACACAATTTTCTCAGCCCACCCATCTGTAAAACGGGTACCTGATGTATACCGGGGAAGTACAGTGGCACTGCACTGCGGCGACGCGGTCTGAAATGGCCAACCCAATTTCCCCTCTTTGGGGTCAAGGGATGGTACTTTTATTATTATTATTATTATTATTTTACATCTGACATCAGTATGATCTCCGAGAGTACATTAATTTCCAGAGACGAAAACAAAAATCGAAAAACAAAATGCGAATGAAACACTTTTTGAACCGCTAGAAACCTCAGTAGAGGCATCTACTGATGAAATTATCTGATTAAAACTTTCCCTGCCAAGAAACATAAAGAACCATCATCGACGATGTCAGTGTCTGTAAACTTCAAAAAGAAACAATATCGTTGGAAAATGCTCAAACAGGTATGTGTGAAAGACTGAAATGTCGGTTTTTCTGACAAGATATTTTCATTTTCTTCCTCCGTAGTTGACAATGTCACTCATGTTTTATCCTGCTTTTAGCATACAAAGTTTGAAATCGGTGGACTTGCAAAGAGTTTGATCTTTGTTACGATGACGCAGCTCTGCATGTCGTTCTCTCTCCGGACGGACATTCCATCTTATTATCATCCCACTCCCCCTCCCCCCCCCCCCCAATCCGACCCTTCGCCTGCTCAAATCTCTCTCCCCTTCCATTCTTCACCTCCACAGATGGTTCAATCGAGCGGCGATCGCCTTGCTCTGACATAATATTTTGACAAAAAAAACGTTTTATTCACCCAAGATTGAGTATTTCCTTATTTAGTCAAGAATCATGATCGCCGATGTCTGAAACAGATCTGCCACATGAAGAAGAAGAAGAAGTCAAGAATGTTTCCACAAACGGCCTGTTTATGCTTTAGTAAACTGCATTCTGTTCGCCAAGTATTAAAACTAAGATCCCAAAATTAAATTCCGATTCCTCAAAAGAGGAATCCAGATAATCCAACTTTGCAGGTTAAAATCCAGGGATGCGGTTTTGCACGTTAGTTTTATTCAAATATAACATTTCAAATACAAGACTACGGCGTATTGCATTGCTCTACTCGCTAAAAGCTGGACTGGATTTTGTGCATGTCATTCTTAAAGAGAGAACTCGCTACACTAAATCTCTAATTTCTCGAATGAGAAGTTTTCAGGAAAGGGGCGTTTTGTGAAGAGAAATTAGATGGGGCGATGCATGCCAACCCTTATGTCAGAGTGAGCCAGAGATGGACCAGCAACGAGCATTGTCATACTTTGATCGATCTCGGTCCACCAAATTCACTTACCGAAACTAACCTGATCAGTGTAATGTACTGTTCCCTGGCTGGAGTCCAGAGCCCTGGGAGCAAGCATGTCAGACCAAGACTTACAACAACAGTACAGGTTCTCGCGTCCTTCTTGTTCTTAAGTGTGGGGTTGCTTTTTTGCTGTGAATGTTCGTGTGAATAGTCTATCGTTTGAGGGAGCTACACAGAGGGAGACGTGCATTTAAGACGTAAAAAAAAAAAAAAAACGGAAAGGAAATGTCTGTACAACAGGTCTGTCTGTCTGTCTATCTTTTTGTTAGTCAGCCAGTCAATCAGTCAGTCAGTCTGTCTGTCTCTTTACTCGTTTGTCTGTGTGTCTGTCTGTTTGTCTGTCTGTCTATATTCATATCCACAGCTGCATGTGTAGTTACATCAGTCTCTATAATATATATTTCTATATCAATATTATCAGTACCCATGTAGACACTCTGCTTTATTCTCCGTGGTTTGCTCCAAGCTCTGAACTTATGAACAACGTTCTTTTCATAGTCTTCATGTCTGGCCAAAATCTTAGGAGGAATAGTCTAACACCTATAGTAGAAACACATTGGTCCCTGCTTCAGAGACAGGCTGGTAACCCTTGGTCTGGACTCATCAAGCTGTAAGAGAAGATAAAGCGTCCTGAGACCTCGGAGACAATGGCTGGAATGGGTTTGTAAGACATGGTGTTACTAGGTGAAGCCCACAGGACTGGAGGCTTTTTGTGAGTGCTGTAAACGCTGGAAAGACTGAGGTGGATAACCTCATTACAGATCACCAAACTGGAAATGGTGTGGCTACCGAGTTTTATAGCAGGGACTCTGAGAAGCTTCATAAAAGTGCGTGTGGCAAGGTAAAAATCTAATTTCATCCTCCTCGTGGCTAAGGTATAGGTGTGTGTATGATTCAGAATGGCGATAACGTACTTATGGGTTGTAAATGGATAAGTAAAAATAAAAAGTAAAAGTATCATCCCTTGACCCCCAGAGGGGAAATTGGCTTAGCCATTTCAGACCGCGTCGCCGCAGTGCAGTGCCACTGTACTTCCCCCGATATAATATCAGGTACCCGTTTTACAGATGGGTGGGCTGAGGAAAATTGTATGTTAAGTATCTTTCCTACGCATACAAGATGCAACTATTACGATTTGAACCACCGACCTCTGCTTCCAAAAGCCGCAACACAAATCGCTGAGCTAACATGCCACACTGCATAATAGCTGCAGAAATCACCGTCTTGATGTTTACCAAGTAAAAGGATGTGTGTTCAACAGATGCTTTTGTGTAAGATAGGAGTTTATGTCAAATTAGGATGGATATCGCCGATACTGGTGAATCTGGGATAGGAGTAGTAGCTGTACAAGACTGGATTTTACTGCGCAGAGTCTAATGTTGGAAGGGTATTGGTTCTTGTATGATTCGGAATGGACAATGTATTCATAGGTTAAAGGCTTATACAAACTAACACAGTGAATCAGGTATGAATGCGCTCTTTACTACTTGAAATGGATGTCGTATCTAATGGTTACAGGCAATAAAGGTTATAAAACCAATAATCAGGGTTAGCTTTTGAGGAAGAACAACGAGGTAAAACCGAATGCACTCAATGCTTGTATATTATAGTCTAAGCAAGATGTAAATGAGTGTTAAGAGTGTGGATGAAAAACATCTCGTAGTTCACAGATGACGAGATTGGCGAGGGTTATTACTTCTGAGGAGAGAGTCTATTATCCTTCACTGTCAGCCAAAGATGCGACGGATGATACATTTTCCTGGGATTTCCAAGCGTGCCGGAATGATAAGAAAACGGATCCGGGCGTAGCGCGTTTTCTAACTGGCGCCGTTGTTTTTTCTGCAGTCATAGAGCGAGGAGGCTGCAAAGTTTTCCTTGCTTTGCAATTAAGCCCAGTTCTCAGTGCCAGAATCTATGCATTACTACATGCTTTCGTGGGAGGGACAAAGAGAAACCAAGAGAGCGAGAGAGAGAGAGAGAGAGAGAGAAGGAGAAAGAGAGAGAGAGAATGCTGTATGTGGATAGATCAAGTTAAAGTCAATTGGGTTTGCTGTATATGTTCTTTTGTCATACGTTAATTTAACCCTCCTCCCCTTCCCCTTTCTCTCTCTCCCTCCCCCGCCCCCTTTCTCTCTTTCACTCCCTCCCCCTCCCCCGCCTCCCTCTCACGTACACATCCGGCCAATCACAACAGGATGCTAGATGTATGTACACTAGGAAGAACGTATCACTGCAGCAACATGTCGGTCAGTGCCATGACTCTGGTTTTGTTTTTTCTTATTGTTTTTTCTCCCACTGCAATATGACAAGGGAATCCAGGATCCGACACATTGTCTTCCACGAGGAACAAAATTCCCAGAGAAATTTTTGAGAAAAAGTTGCACACTAAATTAACAGACAGAGAAGTTGCTCTAACTATTAGTGGCGGTGGTGACATAACACTGACAGAATATTAAAGGTGGGAGACTTTGCCTGTCACTCTCGCTCTGTGTCTGTCTGTCTGTCTGTCCTCTCCCTCTCATCATCCTTATCTCTTCAAGACACCCCCCCCCCCCCGTCCCCCTCTGGAATGTTGCTATCATTGAGAGAACCATCAGAAAGAATGCAGGCCAGGCTTTAGCAAAATTGTTTATTAAAGTTTGTTGGCAGTTTTAAGATATCTCAATTCTGCCTGAACCTTCTTTTGTTCCTAGCTTCTTTGTCCATTTGATGACAGATGCTGCCTACAATTCGAACATTTTCCTTCCACCTTTCCTTGCTTGGTGGTATTTGATCGCTGAATAAATAATCAAACCTCTGGTATTCAAAAACCTAAATAAACTCTGAAATGTTGGGTATTGGGGTTGACGTCAAATGCAGAGAATACGAATTTCTCTTTTATTGTGCGGGATCTAAGAATTCAGACTCCCTATTGCAATAACTCAAATATTTGCTGAGCACTATTTGCTCAGAACTCTGAAAGCTGGTCGAATTTCTGCTGTATAGAAGCCTCCATTCTTTTCTTTCGAGGTAATTTGTGTCTGTCCCGTGTAAGAGCGCTCCAAAACGGAAGGCTCCTTAAAAAAAAAAAAAAACCCTGAAGATTCCTTAGGGAATGCCCCGTCAGAATGTTTGATCACCCCGTCCCCTTTTTTTCTTCCTGGTTTTTTGAATCGAAAAGGGTGCGAATTTGTGTTGTGTGCAAGTTCGTGTCATACGTAAGCCTGTGCTTTGTGTGAGTTGGCACTAAGTGTGCTCTTGTGTTGTGTGCAAGTTGGGACATGTGTTAATTCGTGTTATGTGCTAGTTCGAGCAATATGCATGCTCTTTCTTTGTACGATATTCGTTACGTGCAATTTCATGCTTTGAGCGAATTCGGGTTATGAGTGATTTCGTGCTAAAAGCAGATCAGACAGGCAGGCAGTATATAACTAGTTAGCGTGAATCATGGCTCGCATGTTTCCATTGAGAGGCCATATTAACACCCCTGCCCTGTGCGCCAAGCGATGTACTTTCATCTCCTTATCAGTGCCGTCGACATCAGATCCTAGCACTTCAAACGCTACCTACGAGCACGAGGGGTGTATTGTGTCAGGGTGAGCGATGTGCCGATGGAGGCGCGTGCCTGGAGAGATGATGCCAACCCGAGCGAGCTTTCACAAAACGCGTTTTCCTCGAAAACTCATATTTCGAGGAAATAACATCTAGTTTAGTGATCTCTACATTTACTTGACGTGAACAAATTGCAGGTTTTGGAGAAGAAGGTGACGCATAGATTGTCGTTGAATACTGCGGAAAGGTATGTTCAGATAGGTCAGATAAACGTTTGAACTGTGATGAAAAGAGTCATATTGTCACAGTAGTTTAGCCACCACTGGTCTGAGCGTGGCAGGCAGGAAGAACGCACGCAATGATTGTAACTTCGCCAGAGAAAATTAGTTCAAGCATCGTCCGACACCTGCTCCCAGGCCATCATTAGCCCCTGCCTGTCTCTTTCGTGTACTTTCCCTTTCTTGTACCGTCCTGAATCTCCTCTCTGTGTGTTGTCACTTTCGTTGGCAGTTCCTGCGCCTTCCCATCCTCTCCAGATGCAAATCTTTCATGCCTTTCGCTTTATAACGTAGCGTATTCCTTTTGGCACAGTTCAGAGTATGTTATTGTTATTGTTATTATTTGAGAAAGTCCGACATCCCTTTTGCGATATCTTCACTCTGATTGATTTGCCCATTGTGAAACCAGTCTTTGAGCTATGACAAGCCCAAAAGAATTTCGAAGCCCTTCCATTACGTTTGCTGATAGTTGCATTTCCGCTTGTAACTTTCTAAGGCCAACGCAGGATATTTTCAATCTCAGTAACTCTTCCCTTGTATAGTACAGTCTTTGATATATTCTTTTTGCACAGTCTAAATGTCAGTCTCCCTCCAGTAGTAATCATCTCTCTTATAGTGTACCTGAGAATCTCATTTCCATTTGTACGGTTCAAAGACATCCGATTTATTCACTGTCATTGGCTCTTCTCTTGTATAACCCAGTCTTTGACACATCGTTGTTTTTTTTTTTTCCCGGATTATTCAAAAAGCCTGCTGTATTTTCATTCTCATTAACTGTCATTAACTTATTAAGTATAGCCGACAGACACATTTCCATGTGCAAAACCCTAATGCAGGCATTTGATATCTCCACTGTCAAAGACAGACTCTCCCAGACTAAGCTTATCTGATGCATTTCCGTTTGCAGAAGCCAGAATTACTGATAATGACTGACGTATTCTTGTTTTTTGAAATGTCTAAAAGCATCCGGAATTTTGGATCCTAATGTGCGTTCTGTTTGCATAGCTCAAAGTATCTGATGGATTCCTTCTTGTAAAGTACCACTGGCTCAGATATGTTCACTTTCAATATTACTGAATGACATTTTTTTTTTTTTTTGGTACAGTGTCCAGCTTTCCGCTGGTTTGACGTTATTGGACTCCCCGACTTGAATGCGACAACGTTAAAAGTACCTGTCATTTTGTCTTTCCGTCAATTTGATTTGCAATTTAGATCATTGAAAAAAAAACAACTCTGAATTTATGGTCCAAAAACCACTTATTGCTATTGTGTTGAAACGAGCGACACAACAGCTGAAAACTGCTTAAATGCTTCGGTCAAACCATTTGAAATGGCTCAGTCAACTGTCAAACCATCAATCAATCATCAGTCATTTTAATTACTCGAGATCTGCCTGGGCCAATAGTGGAGCGAATAAATCGATAGATAATTATTGCTGTTCTTGGCATTTGTGCTACAGTATTTTATAGTACCAAGAACCATCATTTCTAAACCTTTGATTCACCACAAGCAGCTGTACGTTGCAGAAAGCAAATATTTTCATGCCACCAAAAAAAATTAGATATTGCGTTTGTGTCATCTTGTAAATATATGTCGTATCTGTCGACTTTGCAGTTTCTCTCAACCTCTGATCAGCATAATATTGTCTTTTTATCATGTCGGCTATATCGAAAATATATATGGCATTTCCTTGGCTGGAGGATTTTAGACGTGAGACAATACTTAACTTCATATCATCGTCACATGGTTATACAAGTGGATATTACAACACATGTCTAATAATTCTAACTTTGCCGAACATAATGATCTAGTCTTAAAGTTTCATTTACCAACAAAAGGTTTATTTTAGAAAAAAAGATGAATCAAAAGTATAAAATAAAGCAAAATGTCGGGGTGGGGGGGGGGGGGGAGAGAATTCATAGAAACATCAACGATAACTAGAAGGTCACATTCATGATTCAAACTGCTTAAATTTTCTAACCTGTCTTTATCAACTACCGGTTTCAAGTCAAACAACAAAATCCCAGCTCTGCAGCAACGTCTTAATGTTAACACAACGGGAGCTTTCTACATTCGTGACATTAACAACGACGACGACAACAACAACAACAACAACAACGCACAAACAACAATCCTGACAACATCAGTAGGGAGTGTGATAATGACGAAACAACTATTTACAATGCTTTGGGGAACAAAAATAGCCGTGACCTTACAGCTGCATAACTATTTAATTTACATCACAATACAAATGCTGTGACGAATATCACCCCCCCCCCCCCACCATCCAGCCTCCCTCTCCCTCGTTCTCTCTCCAAATCTCCGTTTGATTTATTATCAAGTGATATTATCAAACACATGCACAGTGTTCCCCCGCCTAGGCCCGGGGTATACAAGCACTTTCTAAGCTTCCACCTTCAGGCGGTGATAGCCCGCCATTGGTGGGATGTCCCCTATGAAATGCAGTCCTCGACGTTCCAGGGGTGACATCTCTTCTCTCTCTCTCCTTGCTCCTGTCGAGTCCCGCTCTCTTTCCTCTCTTCTTTTGAAATGTAAACATGTTTTGACAGAATATTTCCGTGATCGTGCTGATGTGCTGTTAAACTCCAACACAAACAAACAAATGAACATACATATTAAGATCCTTTTTTATTAGCTCTCCATTGCTTAAAAAAAAAAAAAAAACAAAAAAAAAACATTGACGTTACTTTAACAAACTGAACTGACTTCCAATTTCTTGTTAGAAAATGGTTCAACCTATTTTTGAGTGTAGTTCGTTATCACGCCTGATCCTTTTTAGCCCCGTATGTTGATTCTTTACCGCTCAGAAAGAATACGAGGACAAACCACGGCAGTTTCCTGCCTTGATAGAACAAGCCACAGCTGTTTAACTTGTTGATGTTAGAGAGCAAAACATATCAATTCCCACATTGACACGATAAATCACGGAAGTTTCCCGTCCTGATTGGACAAACCACGGCTGTTTCATGCTTCGACAAGACAAACAACAGCAGTTTCCCATCTTGATAGGCAGTTTCCCGTCTTGATAGGACCAAAAAAAAAAAAAAAAAGGCAGTATCCCGTCTTGATAGGACAAAAGCAGTTTCCCGCCTTGATAGGAAAAACCACAGTAGTTTCCCGCCTTGATAGGAAAAACCACAGCAGTTTCCCGCCTTGATAGGACAAACCACAGCAGTTTCCCGCCTTGATAGGACAAAAAAGGCAGTTTCCCGTCTTGACAGGACAGACCACGGCACTTTCCCATCTTGATAGCACAGACCACGTCAGTTTCCCGTCTTGATAGCACAGACCTCGGCAATTTCCCGTGTTTCAGAGGCATAGCCTGACGCGGTAGTTTACCATGTTATGGTTTTTATAAGCTTTTCAACCTCCTGTAGTGGTGGTTATCTCAGCTGTCCACAACCGTGGTCA
>JBCAUA010027585.1:267-12440 GCA_038406235.1 Peronia verruculata
TGTGGAACAAATGCTCGGAGGGGTCGGGGGGGGACCAAAGAGAGAGAAGAAAAAAGTGGCCCACCCCCCCCCCCCAACCCCTTCCTCTCCTACATCCCTCCCCTCCTGTCTTTTTTGCCAGACGTTGCGGTTCATGAATCTTAATGGATCATTTTAAAAAAATAATAATAAATAAGTAAGGCATTATATCGTAGCACCCTGGGATATCTTCTGATGGACCCTATCAAAATGAATCAGCGGGACTGATGATGGTCGTACTACGCCCCCCGGTGAGATCTGATTTTTGCCGACGTCATTAGAGATAATGGTGAAAGAAGATAAAGAAAAACAAAAATTCGTATGTTTAAAATCCCAGATCAGTGCATGATGAGCCCACTTCATTTCGAACATATCTGCAAGAGTTGTGGAATAAGTTCTGAGCACTAATTTAGCTTTTCATATGTGTCCATAAGCTTTTAACTATCGACAAACTGTAATAGCTCAGATCCTCCAAACCTGTGAGGAGAGGGCTATTACTGTACTAGGTGGAGTGACAACAACAACAACAAAACAACTCCTGGCTCTCAGATTTGCTACTCGCAGATGTCATTGTTCTCGAGAAAGATGGAGGGTATGGAGAAAAGGAATCTGACATCAGTGGTCAGGTGTCCTATGTGCACCGCTCCGTAAGTTGTATTCTTTCTTCTTGGACATGTTAAATTGGATTTTAACTCTAAAACGGTCACAGCAAAATGTTGCCTTGCCAATAATCTCTACTATTAAGCTAATATTGGTTGATTCTCAAGAAATTAGGTCAGGCCTAGTAGCAATAAGCTTATAGGGGAAATGATCGATATGCAATGTTTGATAAAATATGAGAATAATTTTTGTACGAGACATCTAGAAATATTTATGCTTGTGCTGAGAACGCTACTTTATTGTCTGTAAATAAAATGGGGATGTGCCATACAATAATCTAAATTTATCGTCCTTGGATTAACTACTCAAGGGACCGACCAAACTGTGAATTTACGTTGACCAGTCTGCCATCAAAATTAAACACTTTTAACTTGAACAGAAAATTTAATCCTAAGCAGAGTGAACCATTGGATAATAATGGTTATTCAACAGGTTCATATAAAACAAATGTTTCATGCTAACATATTATCATTTTTGTTTTTTGTTAGTACATGGAATTAAAGCTCGCCACATGAATGGGTTGGTTGTTTCTGTAACAATGATTTACCCTGTGTGCACCAACAGACACCTGCCACTGGCTGGAAAACTAAAGCCTGGAGACTATGCCTGTACCTGTGAAAACTGCGGCCATTTCTTCAAATTCCGCTCTGTTGGTGACCTAAAGGCAGACATCACAATCACCATCAATGGAGAACAATATACTGGTACGCAAGTTCGTTTTTAACAAATTTATGACAAAGGAGGTTCTATCAAATTTTGTCTCAAAAAATCAAATTCTGTCTTTGTTGTTGGCATGGGACTTAAGCTCATTAATAATAAAAGGTGAGGAATCCCCCATGGATGACCCCCCCCCCCCCCATCTTTTTTTAACGGAATCTATTTATTTTGGGTTTTTTTTTGGGGGGGGGGGGGAGCGCATCTGCTTCTTAGAGTATGGGTGGTTAATCAAGAGTGTGGCGTTTATGTATTCAGAGGAAATGGCTTTTGAAATGATAATAATTTACTTTACTTATTCAATATCAATTTTTTCATACTTTTTTTTTTTTTGTTAATGCACACGTATTTGATTAGTTGCCGGTGGACATTGTGTAAAATGTATTATTTTATTAGTACTATTATTATTTGTATATACAGTATGGTAAGCACACGTATAGTCTAGCTGTCCCTATTGATCGTGTGGTGATCGGAATCATATTCTGAAAACAGTGCATATTTCTTTGTTGCTGGCCCTATGGTTTTTGTCAGCATCTCAACAATGGCAAGGCTTATCCGTTATCTTAAAATAATGTGGGGTTTTCTATCCACATGAATTTCATCAGAATTTGATGTGTGATGAAACCTCATTCTGCTTTACCATCTGCAGTTGGAAACGAGTACCACCAAGCCACGTCACTGCTGGAGTTCATGAGGAGAAATGACATTTCCCGAGGCACCAAGGGATGCTGCTACGAGGGAGGATGCGGTGTGTGCCTGGTTGACGTTAAGATTTTGGACCCATTGACTGGCAATCAGAGGTCTTACGCTGTCAACTCGGTATGAGTCTGTCCAACTAAACAAATGGCATTTTTCTCTGAATAAATGTTAATAAAGAAATGTTAATAAAGGTATAATACCATGTGTTAATAGGTTAAGAATATATTGAAAGCTTATTTAATAGAGTAGAATGTGACAAAAGCCTTCCGTCTGTAAAGACGCTCTTATATTGAGTAGTATTGGACATTGATACTGTGCGATTCAATATCATGATAAGCAAAGAGGATATAAGAATGAATTTTTACATTAATTTAAATTTCTCATGTACTATGGAAAAGAACTAGACAGCCCTTTGTGGTTGGAACATCTTTAACCAGCTCTGCTATGTACCATATGTGCCATACCAGACTGCATCCTAGAAACTGAAGAATGTGACAAAGCAACATGTTCAACTTTACTAAAATGCCAATATTGGCTAAATGTGGCTATATATCCAAGTTTGTAATTTACCCTGTGGGATTTTGACAGGGGCAAAAAAGGGGCGGGGACGGGCTAGATGGAAGGCGGAAAGGGGGGGGGGCAAGGGAGAGAGTTCTTTCTTGTTTCTATTTTTGTTTTATTTTTATTTTATTTAGAATTATAGTAACGTTATGTTTATGCTCATTGCATTTACAGTGCTGTCTCCAGCTCTACACTTGTGATGGCCTTGAAGTGACCACCATTGAAGGCATTGGAAACACCCGTCAAGGTCTTCATCCAGTCCAGGATAGAATGGCCAAAATGGACGGAATTCAGTGCGGCTACTGTACCCCTGGTCAGATCATGAATATGTACAGGTAAAAGACGATCAAGCTGTGTGTAGATATATATATATGTCTATAAATATATAAATATGCATGCATAATATAATAAAAAGCTTAAAGAAAAACTTGACCAGGAGTGTGGTTTTACTGCTGATAATGTCATGAAATTGGTTTAATTTTAATATATTAATATTTTGATCGTTGTAAAATATCACACAAAAATAGTTTATAGAATAAAGAAACGAAAAACAACAGTAGAATTACGTCATTCATAGATTTTTTAATTTTTTTTTTGGTCCATTTCCTAACATATGGATTGAGTAAGTCTGTCAAATAGCTCTGATGTGTGGACTTCATATTAAGTTTGCAGGAATTAGTCTCATGCACAATTAGACATGGTAACAGAACACTCCAGAAGGGTGCCTGATATAGGCTTTAGTGAACTTGTATTGTTTACTGAGAAGAGCAGTACTGACAAAGCCTATACAAAAGTACTTAGTTTTTATACAACGATTGGCAGTGTCAAGAACGCTTCTCTTTGACTAACAGATATATGTCAATATCAGTGACACTTATATGTGCTCACATTCTGTTGTTTGCCTTCATGTTGACGAACATAAACAATTGAAAGAAATAAGTCGTATAGTAAAGTTTCACCATGAACTTCTTGTGGCGTAGAAATCTGTGACTTAAAGATTTGAAATGAATGTTATGCCTAATTCTTTCTTACACTTTTCGTCTGTTCAGTTTCCTACAGAACAACCCTCAGCCGACCATGAAAGAGGTGGAGGATCAGATGGACGCAACACTCTGTCGATGCACAGGTAAAAGTAACAAAACGTCACATACTCAACCATTCCCCAAATACCTTCAATCTTCAAAGTCAAAGAAAAAGATGAGGTTTCAATATCACTTCTGTTTGAGTCATTATAGCTTAATCATATGTCCAATATTCCTTGAGGACAAGAAAAGGCTATAGATGGCTTTATCGTAAAAAGAACTGAATGTAATTTTAAAGGCTGTATTTTCCCCTAGTAAAAGTGTTGTGTATAAATGATAATTTTGCAGGTTGTTTTACGTAGAGCCAAATGACTACTTGGCAAATAAGTTAGAGTAGATCTAGCCTACAATTGTCTGGCACAGTCGGAAAATGTCCGCCATGATGATAATCCGACGGAAATGAAACGTTCCCTTCTTTTTAACTTGATGGCCTAGTCTACGTTTGTGTGGTTCCTGATTATTATTGTTGTTGTAGAAAACACAACAAAAAGAAAATTTAACAATGCCCCCCGCCCTTCCCCATACACAGATACATATTAACACACAAAATAGAGTCAATACCATGATATCTTATTGAAACAAAAGACAGCGCTTTTTCGTTTGTTAGATCTACCCCAGGCCAAAAGCGCTAAGACAACAATGCATGTGGTTATGGTGTTTATAAGCTTTTCTACCAATGCAGGTATTTACTATCACTTGCCTTTATGTGGCAGAATTTCTTCGTATGAACAACATTTTATACATGTAAAATGTTTCTCCTGTGACAATTCTTTTTAAGCATCTAGATCTAGAAGTTGTTAGAATTTTGGTGGTATGAAGTATGCTCAAATTCAGCAATAGATCTATGTGTCAAATTTGTTGAACGAAGTCTTCGAAATTGGAAGTAATTATGAGGCCTGCCTCACCTCAGGTTCGGAATGACTTGGGGCATTCAGATTCTAAGATGCATTTGTCCTCAAGATTTAAACTAATTGAGTTGTTACACCAATTATGAGCTTAGAAAGATAATATTTTGCAGTTCATGCATGTTAACAAAATGTTATATTTCCTGAGAACAGTAGAACTTGAAAGCCTTTTCATCCTTCGTTGTTGGCCGATCAGGCAATCATCAGTAAGTTGCGGGATCATTCATCAAGGTGACAATATATCGACGTCATTGATATTGATCTAGAACTGAGATCTCAGCTATCCCTGCAAGAATATTCATTTATATCTTCGATTCTAGGCAATGGGAAGATTTAAAGAGGAATTATAAATATAACGATATCTTCCTGAAATACTCATAGATGCACAACATTCCTCTTGTGTTGAAGTGTTCTGGAAAGTAGGAAAAAAGGTAATATAGGATATCGTTGGGCTAACACTACCGATCCGATCCTGTTCAGACATATTCAAATAGTGGAGAAACCATAAGAAGGGAACTCACAAATCTGTCTTCCTTTTTCCAATTTGTTGAATCCAAGGATTAATCAATACACAACAAACCCCAATCTCTTGTTTGGTTTTCTTTTCATAATTGTTACTGTCATTATTGTTAGTATTATTATTCATTTTTGGATTGGTTTGTTAATTTTAAGTTCTTGACATTGAACTTCATCAAAGATGCATAATTTTATGTTCTGCAGGATACAGGCCCATTCTGGATGCTATGAAATCTTTTGCCACAGATGCCCCGCCTCCTCTCAAGGCTAAAGGCGGTGTCATTGACATCGAGGTAAAACAGACATCTCATCTATGCCTTCGCCCCCCCTCCCCCGGGATGAATATTCGATGAATATTCATCAACACCTTCGATTCAATCCAAGTGTTGCAAAGCCAATCAGTTAACTCTTAAAACAAGCGTGCACAATACTTAGAAAATGTGTTGCCTCCACTTGTCGAAATCAGTCAATAATACACTTAGGTACATATTAACACAATCTAAAGTTAAATTTGAATCTTTTAGCTGGTGATGTCTTTCTGCAAACAATTCTTGTTCCCAGATTTTCAACTTGCTGAGACTACTGAAATTTAATTATGACGTGGGATAAGGAGAGAAAAGTATTATATAAGTATTATCATACAAGTATTTTATGAGCAAAGATCGAATAACATATATAGGGCTAGTATTTTACAATCGCATTACACTGTAGTTGCTGCATCCTTCCTCTAATTTTGTTTTAATAGGTAAATTGATAATTCAAGGAGAGAAAAAGGGGAAGAAAAGCTACTTGATGTGTAACACAAAACAGTGTTCAGATAATGTCGCCAGCCATCCAGAACAAAGGCTGTCAATCTCAGGCCTTGATATTCATGTAAAGTTACAGAAGTGAAATCAGTGTGCATATCTGGTAATTTTATACACTAACCAATCAGGAACTGGAGGGAAAATTGTGCAAGAAGAGCGGCAAGGCCTGCAAAGGACATTGCAAGAGCAAGGGAGAGAACTGCAGCAACAGCATTCCCCGACCTGTCCACATAGTTACCGAACTTGGTCAGTGGTTGAAGCCCCTGACTCTGGCTGAGTTATACCCCTTGCTGAAACAACATGCAGCAGACAGATACCGGCTGGTTTTTGGAAACACTGGATTTGGTAAGATCTCCTCTACACCATTACCTCATTATCGCATCCATTGTCCACATCTTTGACTTATTCTAGGAGAAATGACCGTCCTATTGACCTACACAAACATACGATTTAAAAAGGAACAACTACAAACAGTATGCAAGAAAGACATTTACTTTAACAAAACATGGAACAACAGCAAGTAAGTGATGTCCATGTTATTGCTAAGTGGCCATCCAGGTATTGTGATGATATTTTTGTCTGACAATACAAATACTGATTTGAATAGACAGTTGTTTGCAGATACATGAAAAATGGTAGTAGAATGGCATTCATAAAATAATGTACTGTGATAAGTTTTCCTCAACAGTGCTGTATATAAGCATGGATGTATTACTTACCGGTAAATATCATTAAATGTAAGTAAAAGAACATCTTAAAGAATTTGAGGACAGTTAAATATTCTGAAACATCGCAAGCTAAATTGGTATGGTCACATCACCAAGATCTGACGGAATAACCAGGACGGTCCTACTAAATGAACAATCAAAAGAATGAGCTGCAAATATAGACAAAGGAAGTAGTCAGTGGACAAAAATTAGGAATTAACTAGCAAAACATTTCCAGAACAACAGGTAACAAAATAAGAATGTACAGAAGGGTGGTGTGTAAAACCCTCCTCTGATGCACCCACAACTCAGGACTGAGCTGGCACCCAAGCCATTAAATGTTTGTACAGATATTAGAGTACACCATTCATTTAAAGTAGACTAAGATCCTGAAAAGTTAAAAACACTTGAATGCAGCAGGCCATGGCTTAGATGTTATTGCTAATGTTTCTGCATATGAGAGTCTGTACATATCTGTTTCTCTATCCCTATAATAAAAATTAAGAAAGAAATGGCGCCATATCTAGAACTTAAATTTTTGCTTGACATATTTTGGATTATCATGTATTTAACAAGCAACACTGGATTTGATAAGATCTATCCTAAATCATTCCCAGAAATTCATACTGTGCTTGAACCTAACTTGAATAAAGTCAAGTAAATCTCTTAAGATTTTAATTGAGCAACTGTTACTTCAACAATGACCAAAGCCAAAGAAAAAAAGAGAGAGTTAGTTGCAAAGAATTAATTTTGAGAAATTGTGATGTCTGTGACACAGCAGCGAGTTTCAAATTTAAAAAAATAAAAAAAATAAAAAATGAACTTCCATGAAGCAGGTGACACAAAAAAAAACAACTTACAAATAAGCTGAATCTTTTCTTCTGTCAAGCAGAATATTGGCATTGCAGTTTTTATTTTCATGTATTTATTTGTAATTTATTTATTCAGTTTATATTACTTCCTATAATTATTTCTTACAGAGAATGTATTGCTTCTTACATGTTTCAGCTAAATGATTTAAACAAAAGTTGATCGATAACTCGTTTGAATACAGTTCAGATAAGGAAAGAACAGCAATATATTGAGTTTTGTGCCAAAATCAGAGATGTGGATCCATAAAATACATTGTATTATTGCTCGAAAGATGGGGATTTAGACGAAACAAAGAAATCTTTTGTTGTCCTCTGCCAACCAAGATACGCAAGGTGGTAGATAGAACCCCATAACCCATTTTGACCTCGGGCTTCCCCAATATTTACATAATAAATATAAAATAATTACCATCTAAATAGATATTGTAAACTCGGTCTAAATGAATATCATAAAAAATAAATGCTGTAAAGTTAAGCATACCAGGGAAACAAGAAATAAAGGCTGAAGGGCTCATACCTGTGTAGAGAGAGTAGAGAAAAATAAATTAGTAGATTGGGATGCTAGGGACTTGTACATACCAAAACAAGAATAGCAAGGGACTAATGAGTGACCAAAACAACTTTTTTTCTTTTAAAGGGAAATTTTGTTTGTTTGTTTGTTTGTTTTAACAAAAACCTGTCAAGATAACCTCCACTAGGGGGTTGAAAGACATATTACAGAATCTAACATAAATATGCTTTCAGTATTTTATTTGAAAATATTAGTGGTGACATGATCACAGACTTTGACTCCAGTAAAATCTTGAAATCAGTGAGGCAAAGATCACCCAACTCAAAATTATCAAAGATCCATCGACAGACTAACTGTAACAAAATGCCTAAGAAATCACAGCAGTAAAAACAGTCTCACTTGATAATGCACAGTTTTACGGTTATAGACATTATGAAAAGAACTTGCTTCTTTCAGGTGCATACGGTGATGTTGGACCCTGGAACTATGACGTTCTTATTGACATCAGGAGTGTAGCTGACCTCTATACTGTGGATGTAAGTCCTTGGAACATCCATTTTTCCACCTTCCCTCCATACATCTACCTATGAAGACAGCTGGCCTGGTCAATGTCTTAGTTTCTTCACAGGAAACATACACCTCCAGATAGTATTTTGCATACAGATTGATTAAACATGCATAGGTGGTCATGATTTTATTTTATGTAAATCTTCAACTTTAGAACATATTTAATGAAATAACAAACATGGTTTACATAAAAATAATGAAATAAAGGCCTTTTTATTGAGACACAGTCATTTTTTTTAGACAGGCTCACTACTGTCTTACCTTCAGTGGTTAAGCTGACTATGACATAGTGTACAATGCTATGTCATCCTAATGGTGTTTTTTTTTTCAGCTGTCCCCAAGTGATCACATTACTTTTGGTGGCAATGTTTCTTTGACTGCACTGAAAGAAGCCTTTGAGAACACAACAGATACAGGCCTTCCTTATGCCAAGTCTTTTGCTGAATACCTTGGCTTTGTGGGATCCTCCAGTCTGAGAAATGTAAGATATAAGTTGCTTATTTGACAGAATTGTTGCCAAATAATGATTTCATGATATCTTTATATCATATGAATAACATTTAAAGTTTGTTGTTGTTGTTGTTGTTGTTGTTGTTTTGTCTTTGAATGAATTGTTCCACATTTTTATTTCAGAATTTGCAGTTTGGCACATTATATTCTAGTGTTTAGGAAATGGCTAATTCTAGAGATTTGGTTACTTTAATTGAAATACTATCATGAACAGTGTAACTAGTACTTGATATTAAGAATTTGCTGAACATAGTTTAAGCAAGGCCATATATGCATACAGATACACTATTGTGAATACAAACTCATTTAAATCAGTTACATACGTGTCTGTGCATTTTCTAGTTTCAACTTATCCATTTTTTTTTTTTGTTGTTGTTAAAGACAATAACTCATCTATTTACTTCATGGAGAGATTAAGACAAAATAGGCTCCCATTGCTTAGCTATGAGCTTGTAAAGAAAATAGCTTTTCCTTTCAAAAAAAAAAAAGTGGGCGAACTTAAGAAATTCTTACATTGGTAAAGATAGGGAATAAAACTCACCCATAATATACCGTACTGTAGTCATTTTACTTTTATAGAGGTAGATTTGAGTTGTAAAGTCTTGTAGATGTATGTGCATGGTAGATTGTGTGTACTCGACTCGATTTTGATTTTGGCCTTTCAACCTTTATTTGGTTATCTGGGCCTTGTTGGATCATGTCAGGCCATGTCAAAGTTAGCAGTCCCTTCATGTTGTGTTCGGTTTGTATCCCTCGTCGGCTGGTCCTCGTTGGCTGATCCCGTTGCAGGCCGTTCTTTCTTCTTGTTGGCTGGCAAAGCCCAAGCGTCCTCTTACTTACAATACCAAAGTAAAATATAGTCCAAATGATAAAAACTGGGCTCTTGGCCTTTAATATTTATCTCCAAATGTTAGTCCGCCATTCCCAAATCTAGAGCGTGGTACTAGAAAAGAAAAAGAAAATTTAAAAAGTTTAATAGTTATAATAAGGCCTGTGCCCTATAGGAAGGTCGACGAGTGACGAAGTGGCTTTCCGCCTCTACGTCTGATTCTTTATGGCACAGGCACACACACATTCATTTCTTCATGTACTCGGCGTATTATCAGGTCTTACGCTGGGGTTAGCTCCTGCCTGATCATGTCTGTTCATGTTCGCACATGCGGGCTCAGGTGGAAAGCAAAATAAAAGACTCTCACAAGCGGGCAGGTTGCCGTACAGGACTTCCCCCTAGAGGGCACGGCTGAGGACTTACGTATGATTCCTGTCTCTCCTACCCACTTTAACATAATAATATACCAGATTTGGTCCGAGGGTCACAGCCAGTGACTGCCGCTGGATTACATGAGGAAGAGATGGTTTTCCCCCGGCATGGTTCCATGCGGCTCGGCTTTGTTGATATTCCTCTCGGGCTCAAACTGAAAAAATCGACACTATTTCAATTTTCCTGAGTCCTATTTTCACCCAGACCTATTTTATACTTTTTAAGTGTTTATAAAAATATTGTCGGGCATCGATGTACAATGGAAAGACAAACGCCACGATTGGCAAGCAGTGAGAACAACAACAATAACAGCGAAAACAATAACAACAATAACAACAACAACAACAACAACAACAATAACAAAGAGTCGACACTGCGACCACACCAAGCGGGTAACAGACTACAAGGAGGGCAGGCTTTTCCAACCAGCCAGGAGTTGTATAGTTTTGCTTGAAGTGGCTTGCGAGACATGAAAGTTTTCAGTTCATCAATCATAAGACTCCAGTGGAAAAACCAAATAAGTCGCATTTACTATAAAAGTAGAAAACAGAAATTACAGTCTAGAAATTTATAGTTTTTCCCTGTATACTTTTTAAAAAACTCTCCTTTTAACGGAACTTACCTGGCTTTTCCCACATTATCGTTCTAGTTAACAAATCTTGGCGGTGTGCTTTATAGCGTCGAGCCGATAATTCTTTTTTTCACAAAAATATGACATCTGTCTTTTTTTTCTTTTTTTTATTCATTTATTTATTTTTTTAATGCTTTTTGCGTATTTTTATTTGTTTTTGTTTCAGTTTAATTTTTAAAAAAATCAAAATCAAAGAACAAAACCTAAAACAAACAAACAGAGTGTATTACAGCTGTTCAACGTCGTTAGATGACATTAGTTCTCTACTAAACAATTACAGAATTCTGAAAGAAACGTTGTTAGATATTTCCTTTTAGGTCCATCCCAGAAAATAAAATGTAAGCTTATAATTATCTAGCTGCTGATAGTAGGCTGGGGGTAGCGTAGATTTCTAAACTTTTGGGTCAGGGGACATGAATGCAAAAGGGTTGGAAACCATCTTAGTAGAAAAAGAGGTTTCAAGCTTTTGGTTAGGGATCGCATATACAAAACCCGCTGAAAACCACCAAAGTAGAACAAGAAACAACCGCTTCAAGCTGCTGCTATGAGAAAAAGAGTACTCACACAAAGTAACTGTCCTCTGGCGTGGTCTGGACGTTGTCGAAGATTGTTATCTTGGCCTCACTGAAAGTAAGAAACAGAAACAAACAAATCTATCAGTCAGGTTTTTAATCATGGCAGGGAAATTCAAGCAAAGAAACTCAACGCAAAATCTACATCTGTAAACACGTACATTGCACATGGTATGGCAACATATTACAATCCTCATTCTCTCAGTTCCAGTAAACACATTTGTTTTCTCTTTTCTTTCATATTCTTTACCACCTACTGCTCCGTCCTTCTTCCTGCACCCTCCGACCAGTATACAACAAAAAAGAAAGCTACATTATTTTTCTTTAAAAAGGTATTATTATTATGTCTAGTTTGGATCATGGCAACCTGTGTTGCTAAGATATGAGGTTGTTTGTTTGTTTGTTTGTGTTGTGTTGTGTTGGGGTTTGACGACACATCAGCACAATTACGGCTATATTGTGTCAGACTTGGTAAAATATGTAAACACGTCAAGAAGAAGAGAGGAAAAAAAGCGGGACAGAAGACAGGAGCAAGGAGAGAGAGAGAAGAGACGTCACCCCTGGAGCGTCGAGGATGGGAC
>JBCAUA010027596.1:0-12440 GCA_038406235.1 Peronia verruculata
TATAAATAGGGCAATTTTGCTTTCTTTCTGCAACTAATAGCTCAGTTGTCGACTATATGTCATAGTAAAGGTCGAAAGACTCTTGGTTTGCACGCATAAATGTTATGGGGGGCATACAGAGGCTCTCAAGAACCCGAAAGTGGCCCTTATAAAGATGGGGGGTAGGGAGCAAAATGTGATAAAAGATACGCCCAGAGAGCTACGAAACGGCAACAAGAGGCCCAGAAGTCACGAAAAGAGGGCTAGTATGTAAAAAAAGGCTGTTTCGAGCCTGAAAGCCGAATAAAAAACTCGTTATGTCAATTTTTCAATGAAAAAAAACTTTAAACGCGTTTTTCTCAAAACCCGGTTTTTTGACACATTTTTTCCATCTCCTTTTTTGTTTCCTAACCGATTGAAACCAAATTTTGTATGCATCATTGTCACTACAAAAGCTAAAAAGGTACGTATGCGCGTTAAATTCGGTGGGTAAGTTTTTGAGAAAATTGGGTTTTTAGTTTAAAAAAACTGGCGAAATTTGAATTTTCGCTATAAAGCATTTTCAAAAATTTGTAGAAAATTTTGTATTGCATGGAACGTCATAAAAATACGTAACTTTTTAGTTTTAGATATTATATCCAACAATATATTCACCAAGTTTTATCAAGTTCTGCGGAGGAGATAGATTTTGAAATCAGTCAAATCCAAGATGGCGGCGCTGCCATCGTAACCGTATGAACAAGTCAACTTTTTTTTTACTGTTTTCCTCTAATTTGAACATGCTGATTACAATGGAAAAGGTCAAAGTAACCTAACTGTAATAATAATAATAATAATAAAAAAAAAATACCTCCAGGTCGCGCCCCCCTCCCTCAAAACAAAAAAGTTCACTTCTCGAAGAAGATATGTTTTGTAAGCCAGTGAATTTTGTCACCTGTAAGTTAGGCATGATTTCCCAGCCTAATAGTTATGAAATGCTTTAAACACCTAATCAAGTATTGTAGGTAAAGTAAGTAAAGAAATAACAACAATCATAACAACACAAACTAACACAACGAAAACGGATATTAAACTAAACATTTGCACCCAGACAACAACGAAAAACAACATGAAGGGTATCATTAATAATAGTATCTACACCATGAACGGCACTAATGGAACTAAAGCTACCACTACATCATCAGCAACAAGGACAACAACGAGGACAACAACAACACTGACAACAAGAATGGCGACAACAACAACAGCAACAAAAAAAAAAAAAAAACGACAACAAAACAACAATGACAACAAGAACAACGAAGCAACAGCAACAACAACTACATCAACAGTAACGATAACGTCACAAAACTAAAACAAAACAACATCGACAACAAGAGCAACAACAAAACAACAACAAACAACAGTAACACTGACCACGACAACAACAACAGTAACACTGACCACGACAACAACAATGACAAGAACAACAAGAAGTAACACCAACAATCTCCACAATGTCATTACAATAGCAGAACTGCAATAGCAACATCAACACCATTTCATCCAAGGCATTAAATAGATAGGGCACCATACTGCGTGTCAGACATCCAAGGCTGGACAGATGGATAAAAATCTGGATACTGCCTATAGATTATTTAACCTTCACTCTAACTCTTAACCCCTGACCCTAATGAAATATGTTTGAAGATATGAGGATACATCTATTATGGTGTCTATGACTCCGCCACTGTTAGGCAGACACTTAGGTGTATATGCATCCAAATTTCCTATGTCTTCCTTATGAAACCACTATGTATAAGTGGGTACTCTAGGATTATATAAATCTATATGTTTTTCACCCAACAAGACAGCGGCAACTTACCACATAACACATCAACGATATAAAAAAAGGGAGCTTCTCACTATCTCCACCACCATTACCATTACTGCCATTCCCACTACCACAAGCACCAGCACCATCACTCGCCATCAATACCAGCAACAACAACGTTTTAACTTAGAAGTAGAAATCCTTGCGATAATGATGGCACTAAACGTACCGACTTGCCTTTCTGTTGGACCTTGATATCATGATGGAGGGGGGGGGGAGGTTCTGCTGCATTGGCAACACAGGAGTTCCATATCAACTAGCCCAGGTTCGCTCTCAAACAAACCGAAGAGAGGAATTCCTATCAGAAAAGGCGGGGGAGAAACGTCATCACAGAAGACAGGCACAGGAGGGCGACCGATCAGGGAGCACATTCACGTGACAAGTGTTCCAGGGATTGCCACTCCCGGGTTGGACTCTACAGCCACAAAATGAAGTTGCAGACAAACAAGTCAAAGTCCTGAGAGCGTCTACCGGATGGCCCTACGGGATTGTAGTGCTTACTACTACTACTACTACTACTACTACTACTACTACTTCTACTACTACACTACTACTACTACTGCACTACTACTACTACTACTACTACTACACTACTACTACTACTACCACTACTAGAAATCCTTGTCCACACTCATTAGCAGCTCCCTCTTGTCTAGAATCAAGTAAACTTGAACTGAAAAATAAACTGGGTTAACAAATGCCTGTAAAAGTGACAATCCCAGCTATACACACACAGAGAAGAGAGGATTCTCTTATTGAAGCACGATACTACTGGACTTTATTTCGAACTTAAATTCTCTGAAAAATCCCAGCTATGCTTTTCTTTTGTGATATGTTCAATAAATCTGTTGATCACTTACGCTGGATTATTGTTTTAGATTATTATGTAATTTGAGCACATTATAAATATTCTTGTATGTCATTTTATGATTATGCATGTTATTCTGCTAAACTCCTGTCAGACAGATTTCAGCATGGCAAGATTTGCATGCTACCTGGAGACGGTCCGCTAATCAGGTGAAGCTACAGAGAAGTGGTCACATCTGTCCTCTTCTGACAGAACGTCGCATATGCATAAAGGTCAAATTAGATTTTGTCCGATTCGAATTCGGGGTATCAGGACGTATCTTTAGTTGTCTGTATGTCTGTATCTTGAAATTAAAGGATGTTATCAACTTTTTTTTTTCATATACGAATTTTCTTTCTTCCTTTCTTTCTTTTTTTTTCTTTCTTTTCCTTCCTTCTTTCTTTCTTTCTTTTTTGTTGTTTACTTGGAAACAGGTTGATTTTTTTCCTCTTTTATAAAATTAGATTTTTCTGCATATGCGAAGATTTGTCACAAATAACTGTTAACGTGTTAATAGTCCTCGTCCAACTACACAGTCACTGTCCTCGTTGCCTCTCGAAGGACAGCCAATCTATATAAGATTATGTGTGCGGTCTCTCTAGGAGCAACGGCGGTGTGGCCTTGAGGACGCTCTGTTAAATCCATACTAAGATCCCAAACCTGTACGTTTCTCTGTTTGTACTAAAGCTTTTATTAAACACAACTGTTTTGTAAAGCGCTCCAAGCGTTTATAGGCTAGGCTCTACATAGATGCCCTTATTATTAATATTATTATTGCTGCTATTATTGTTGTTATTGATATCACGAAGCCTGCCAGGAACAATACAACAAAGCAGGCACAAGAGGCAGATAGGTAGTGTGCAAGTGTGGACTGGCTGTATTGAATGACTGAACAAGGGACACAAGCAAGGAAAAAAAAAGAATTTTATTATGTTTGCAATTAAATTTTTAAAATTTAATATCGTCTTTACAGTATACACGAAACTTACTCAGGCCTATTACTGAGAGGGTTCTTGGTAACTAACAATAAAATTGTTTCTAAAGCTTACTAAATTACATTCAGTGATCAATAAGAATATAAAATGACGATTATAATATTCATATGATTCTAAAACAACAATATATTTACCCACATGTATCGTGCAATATCTTTTCTTATAAATATTTTTTTTAAAAGAACGAAGTAACAAACAAACAAACAAACAAACAAACAGACACCAAAGCAAAACCAAACCAAAACAAAATCAAAACAACACACAAGCGAGAGAGAGAGAGACAGAGAGAGAGAGAAAGAAGAAAGAAAAATAGAAAGAAAGAAAGAAAGAAAGAAAACATACACACACTAATCTGAAAGTAAAATTGCCACATTTCACACATGTCATAGCATGGGACAGTTGATATACAACGAAATGGACACCTTTAGTCTTATATAACATTTTGCTTATCCAACGCTGACCCACCAACTTTGCCAACTCTGCCTGTATCTCAGGACATCATTGGCAATGAGAAATAAAAGTATCAGAACCTGAGATCTGTCGTAATGTCATGCAGCAGTTATCATAACACAATCTGAAATCACATGGTTTCATAATATACAAAATTTATTTTCTGAACGCCAGCCATCATCTTCAGTTTCAAAGATTTCAAGTTTCAATAAGGGAAGTTGATGATGTTCTAATGTGTGATCCAAGACATACCCCCATCTTGTGCAATGGATGTTGAGTACGATTTTGCACATTTTGTTAAACTTTTGAAAATCATACGAATTTTGTGATCTAGAAAAAAAAAAAAAGAAGTATGGTGGCAACATTTGTAGGAATATGATATTTAAAAAGAAAATCTGTGAAATGCAATCATTAACTCCTGATCATTGTTCATATTCCTTCCGCCATATTGGTTATTAGCATTCGTTCATAATGATAATGGCCCTGTCGTTCACATTGTTGATGAGTTTTGATTACGTACTAAATTCTAACTCAAATAAGCAGCTCTGACTCCGGAAAAATAATTATTTTAAGGATCTGTTATGCAATCTGAGGATTTTCTTCATCTTATTTGTGAATACAAAACTACAGGTTTCTCGGTGCACTTTTTTTTTTTATGTTAAATTATGTATTATTTAAAAGTGATTGAAAATCAAATATCAAATCTGAATTCAATTTTGTATTATAGAAAAACAATTGTCACTTAAAATCATAATATTATACCTATATTGTGAGGCAATATACCAGAGCGAAATGACACGATCAAGACTTGAAATACTTTCCCCCTGAAAGAAAGAACAAAAAAATACTTTGCTCAGCTTTGACATCCATTGATTTTCCCTATGATCTTGCCAGATCTTGCAGTGATCGTTTTCAAAATTTTCCACATGAATTCCAAGGAAACGATAAAAGGTCATTTGTGGAAATTATAATAGATTTCAACGAATGGCAGGTGTATAGCCTATTAACATTTCCGCGACAAGAGTATTCTCATTTCTATACTCTATTCCAAGAGATTTCGAACTCTGTGGAATTTTAATACCTTAGGTTTTCCTGTGATATTTGAATCGGATGAGACTGTGTCATTATATGACTATGGTACTTTAGGTGATTCTTTTTGATTTTTCTATTAAATCTATGCTCATTAAAAATACATTGCTATTACTCTCTGTTGTTTCCCTTCATGACATTTTCAGAGATGTAGATTGTGCAGAGTTTATAGTGAAAATAAAAATAATAATAATAATAATTTAAACAGATTTTCAGATTTTGAAAATACTGTTGTTACACACACTTTTAGAGACGACATTCATAAAACTCTGGCAATGGAATGGAAGCTATTCCTGAGGTAATACATATTTTAAACACTCATTACGTGATTCGAGCAAAAAGAAAAAAAAAAACCTTCCTAAAGTAACTCTTAGGAATCTTTGTTATTTTTTTCCTACGGTTT
This sequence comes from Peronia verruculata, assembly GCA_038406235.1. Lineage (NCBI taxonomy): Eukaryota > Metazoa > Mollusca > Gastropoda > Systellommatophora > Onchidiidae > Peronia > Peronia verruculata. The sequence goes on from JBCAUA010027596.1 coordinate 5,637, forward strand.
TAGTTACTTTCATTCCGTGACTGAAAGAATCTTTGTTTTTCCAGCATTTGCATTTCAAGTTCAACAGTTATTTCACTTCCAGTCTTTTACAGATGAAGTGGTCTGTGGTTTTGGAGTATATCCGAGTTTGATGAGAACATTGCTGAGTGTCAAGAGAAATGCTGCACCGACCATACTGGCACCACTTAAGTAAAAAGAACCGTCATAGCTGCCCAGAACGTCTCTGAGTGCACCTGAGGAGAGTAAAGGTAACAAATAAAAACATCTACTGGTAATGGCTGATGGAAAAAAAAAAAAACAACAACTATTTCAGTTGATGTTTGCGGTAGTAAGTCCTTTATGTTCAGAGCTGCTGCAGGCAACCCGGATGTGAAGTGTTTGACATACCCTTTAAATCAGGGATGTCCAAAGTTTTTTTGTTTTTCTTTTAATGAGGGCCATGTACAAATAAATAAACAAACAAAGGGCTGGGCCACACTCTAAAGAGTATCTTTCAAGCCTAATAATAATAATAATAATAATAAAAGGAAGAAACTCAATATTTTATCAGTGAAATTTAACCTTACAGAGTTTGTTAGCCTCTTCTTACAACTTCCGCCATACCAGTTTGGATTAACCGAAATATGTTTAAACCGAAATAATATGCCCGGTCCCTAAAATTTTGGTATAAGCGTGTTCCACTGTATTTTCAGAATCAGCTGCGGGCCAATAAAAACTGGACTGCGGGCCGCAGTTGGTCCGGGTCCGTACTTTGGGCACCCCCGCTTTAAATGATTTAGAAATCAACGACTTATGAAGTATGTAGCTTATGCTCGAGGTTGCTGATATCATTATTGGGTAATTGAGCAATGTTCGTGCCGATATAAATAACAATGATAATAATAATACATTTTTAAAAAATCAGGAGACAGAACAATACACTATGCAGTAGCAGTCAAATTGTTATTTTTTTCTCATATACGGCCTTTGTCCACAGGATCATTGCCATTAATGAATTAGGGTCTAATTCCCCATCATGAAGATACTCATAAAGTTGGATAAAACTGAATAAACTTTGATATGATGATTATCTCAGACGGGAACTGTATTGAATAATGCTGTAGAGCGACAGAGCCCATCATTTAGAGATAAGGAGCGAGTTTTGGAAACATGTTACCCTTAGAATGATAATGATTAGAGGGCCTACCACTAACAGGCAGCCATCTTGTTTGTTTTACAGGATCTTTACTTAGTATCCCCTTTGAGAATGTCATGACAATAATTTTAGAGCCTGTATTACGTGGGGATGAGCGCCATGCCATATAAATGCTATTTATTATAAGAAAATGAAAAGTAGGTAGCAAGTACTATTTATCATGTTGCACACAAATGAAAAAAGAAAGAAAAAAGAAAAAGAAAGAAAGAATGAAAGAAAGAAAGGAAGAAAGAAAGAAAGAAAGAAAGAAAGAAAATAAATTACTTACCTGCTAAAGGCGGCCCTATCAAGGTCCCAAATCCTTGAAACCATTTCTGGATACCTACAGAACTGGACACCACCTCTCTGCCAAGTAGATCCACCAGAACCACAACCTTCTGCGATATATAGGCTCCTGTCATGGCCCCGAAAAGTGCACTCACGACACAGTAGGTCATAAAGCTGTCCAAGGAAGGTATCAAAAGTGTCAACGCGGCGACAATAAATAGGGCAATGTTGAAAACGTAAGGGCGTAGATGTCGCAGAGGGCGAAGGTCCAATATAAAGCCAGCTGCCAGTCTTCCGAAAGTGTCCACTGCTCCGGAAATGGTCAAGATCAGCGCTGCTTCTGAGTCAGACAGACCCTTGGACAAGGCGATGGCCGGCAAGAAGATGAAACAGGTCTTAAATGACAACACGAAGAAGAAGTTGCTGAGACAGAAAATCATGAAGGGAATGTGTTTCACCAAGTGCCAGTGAAAGGTTTGGACCTTTTTATTTCCTTCTTTACGTCTATGTTCTACCGGAAAAATGATTTTAAGAGAGGATTTTAAACAGTTTTCTTCTTGACGCTTCCGGAACTTTGTCGTGGACATCGTTGTTGATGGCATTGCTATCTGTATTGCTGTTTCTGGTGCCTGTTCCCCTTTTCCAGGACGGACGCTGCCACCCGTTTTGGCTGATAAATGATATCCATTTGACTTCTCAAGTTTGTTTGAGGCTGATTTAGTTGATTTAGTTGTTATGGACTTTGAAGATTCCACATTTAAAGTGTCCATTATGTCATCAGGATAACTGTCTCGTTTGCCATTAGTGAACTGTTCGTTGTAACTGATAGTCGTTGGATCTGTGACCTGTGACAGATCACTTCTGTCATGCTGACCCTCAATTATGCTAGTTAAGGCCACGCCCTCTTCTGATGTGACATCATCTTCCTTTTTCTTTCTGTAAAGATAACAATTCAAGTCATTATCTTCTAGCTAATTAAATTTGCAATCAATTTCAGGAACACATATCAGCAGCCTATGAAATATAAACTGAGAGAATGAAAAACCTCAATAATAATGCTAGGATACTTTGTGAACAGAAATAGTTTTGGTTTCACTCTGCAGGGCTAAGAGCAAACTTTAACAAAATATGAGTGTATGGTGGCCTCCAGTGACACCAGATAAAGAGAGGACACAGAAAGCATTAATTCATTCTATATGGCATGTTACGTCGACTGTTCTACTACGACTATTGATACTACTACTACTACTACTACTACCACTACTACAAGCAAACTGTTACTCGTAAGACAACCACAACTCTATGACAACTATTACATCTACTACTGCTGTTGCTCTTGCTGCTGTTACTATGACAACTACAACAACTACTACTACCACTGCTACTTTTGATACTATTGTTGCTGTTTCTACTACTTCTATTATTACTACACTATATTCTACTACAACTACAACTACTGCTGCGACTGTTGCCACTACGACAACCAATACTACCACAATTACTTCTGTAATTATTAGTATCACTACTTTCATTATTACTTGGTCTACCTCCTGTTATTAATGATGGTTAATATCATAATAACGATAACAATAATTGCACTAATGATATCAATACTAATAATTATAAAATAAATCGTACTATAACTGACTGTCATCAAAAAAGCAAGGAGATGAGGGATCAAACAGAATAAATGAAATCGGTGGGCGCTAAGATAGGAAGTTTTCTTGTTTTCAGTAAAAAGTGACAGATTTTCTAGTGGATGGTTTGGGACTGATGTTCAGACCAGTAAGAGTAGAGAGAGAGAGAGAGAGAGAGAGAGAGAGAGAGAGAGAGAGAGAGAAAGAGAGAGATCAAAGAGACTGACCTATCTGCCTGGTTCCATTTCCTGTGCAAGCTGAGGGGTCTGTAGATCATGGCACAGATCAGGATGTTCAAAGCTAGACCACTCAGGATCAGAAAAGCTCCCTGCAATATGAGTAAGAAAAGGTCCATATTCATTTCTCTCCATAGGTGGCATTGTGAAGCTTCACATACCTCGAGGTCTCAATATCATTAAAGAATGGATGTTTCTACTTATTGATCTTGTCAGTAATTGTAAGAATTTAAGAGCATCCATACCTGCTCAGGAAAGGATTTTCTGTTAAGTCAAGACAGGCAGACATCAATTTTCCTTCATATGTTTACCAGAATTTGAACAAACAAATAAACAAACAAGAATAAATAAATACATAAAATGACGTTTTTAAAAAGGCGCCGGCTATTTGGACCTATTGGCGCAGTTAGACCTGGAGTCTATTTGGGCCTGTTGATGCATTTCTTTCTCTTTGTCCGTGCGTAAGAAAGTTATTGTATCCAGTTAGTTATGTAACGTGTCAGAGGAGGAGGGGGGGGGGGGGTGCCTTCCCTCAACCCTCCTCTCCCCTCTGTGGTACAACTTTTGTTATTTGCCTATGCTTCTTTATTGAAAATACTAGGCCCAGAAAGACACTCCGTTTAAAAAATAGATTTAAAAATCCTTGACTGCATCAAATTACTTACAGTAATGCCATCATTATCAAACACTTAATGTTCCTTTAACATTCGTTTTATTTAATAAACGTCTAACACGGGTGTCATAAATCTATCATATTTTATTATTGCAAAATGATGTACAAAAATGTGAGGTCTCAAAATATAGTGCATCACCTGGAAGCCGTAGGTGTCAAACAGCCATTGTACTAGTGGTACCACCCAAATGGACCCCAGCCCCACTCCTGAGGCGGTCAGGCCCGTAGCCAGACTACGGTGCTTGTCAAAATAGAGGTTCAGCATTATGAAAGACGCCATCAGACCGCGCCCCAAACCTGCCAGAAATGCAATGGATGGGTCAACAAAACAGGTTTTCAGTAGTCTAAATGATATCATGACTACTCAAATTGTCACTGACATATAAAAACATAAAAAATGCACAGGACAGGTCAAAATTCCTCTCAGATCTCGTGGTGGAGCGGTAACAATCACCAGTGAGTGTTCTATTTTTAGCAGAGGGTACAAACACTCTGGCTGGGATTTCCAGGTTTTTCCTTAGTCGAATATGAACTATTGCAACTTTCTCAAACAGTGATAGGCGGCACTTAATATAAGGGGAGATCATTTTGATCACTAGTATTACCTCCCTTTGCCATACACAACAAGTGGAAAACAAGCAGTGTAAAAAAAAAAAATAATAATAATAACTTCATGTCATTCAAAAGATTGATCATATAAAAAAAAACAAACAAATAAACAACAAAGAGAAAAAGCAAGAGCTTCGGTTTCAGCAAAGTATTGCAAATATCCTCTTATTCTCTCGCAAGATTTTTATAGATTTTAGTTACTGCAAAACAATTCCTATCGTTCATTTGGTCTTGTAGTTGCTGGTGTTTTTTTTTTTTTTTTAAACAGCAGTATGCTCTGATAAACTTTATAACACGTTATGTATTACACTTTACATGGCTGTACAGGAATAGATGTGCCCCCCCCCCCCCCCCCCCGGGTAAAAAGTGAAAATTATCGTTGCATTGAGGTTTATTTTTGTGGTTTAATACGTATTATAACCAGAATTTGATGAGTACATGCAAAAAGATGAATATGTGCACAATAAGCAATGATTATCTAGTTACATATCGTGTTGCTTGATGAAAAGTGTCACCCCACCAGATCTCAACCTGTGATGTGAATTTAATCGCTTTAATAACTATAGCTATCTACTTGACCTCAGACGTTAACATAATATTACGATAACAGTAAATCTAGAATATTTATTGAAATCTCAAAGTTTTTTCTCTTTGGATCACAAACAAAAATTTTATCCCATTTGTCGTTTGTTTTCTTAACCCTTTCAATCCTAAGAAAGTAGGATTATCTCGGCTTTGTAGAAGTTGCCAATTTGTGCTGAGAAATTTGTGGGTAGAAATTTGGAGTTTGGAAATTTTGCCAGGACAGCGGCACTCAGCTTACTCTGCCATCGAATTTGAACTGCCAGGAGTTCTTTAACGTGCGTAACGTACACACGAGGCCTCCGAAATGTATCGCCCTTATCCCAGAAGGCTATACATAGACAAACACATAACAATGCACGGGACCGGTGACAATTGTTTTCGGATCTCGTGGTAGAGCGGTAACAAACATCAGTGAGTGTTCTGATTTTAACATGGGGTGCAAATACTCTGCCGGGTTTTTCCCGGTTTTGCTTCGCCGAATAGGAACTATTGTTTTCGGATGTCGTGGTGGAGCGGTAACAAACGTCAGTCAGTGTTCCGTTATTTCCGGCTGGGATTTTCAGGATTTTTTTTGTCGACTATGAACTACTATCCCACCAAGGAATGTCCGAAGGAGCAGTCAATGTTGTATAAAGCTCGCCAAAACAATAGTATGAATAAGTAGAATCAACCCAAACAAACATACAATAAACAGACAGACAGACAGAGACAGACAGACAAACCGACTGACAGACAGACAGAGACAGACAGAGACACACAGGCACACAGGCAGAGACAGAAACAGACAGAAACAGACAGACACAGACAGACAGACAGACAGACAGACAGACAAACAGACAAAAAAAACAAGATCTTTGAAAACAGTAATTCCGTGTTTTCCAATGTATAAAAAGTGAAAAATTATGGTGTCTTCTGCCCTGGTCTTCAAATAATAAATACTTTCTAGTACGGCTTGTCAGCATTGGCAATATCGGAACCTGTAACTGTCGGAGAAATCTCGTGAACGGTGTGTGAAATACCAAGACTAAAATGGTTTACAGTACACGTACTCACCTCCAATAAGGGCATGCGAGAGAAATAGAAAGTAAACATTTGGAGCGAAACCATTCAGGATAAGGCCGATGGTCTGAAGGAGCGAAGCAATGATCGTAACACTTCTCACACTATAGCGGTTACACAAGGCCCCATAGACAGGACCTGGGAAGTAAAGGCAATACGTCAGTACTCGCATTTTAAGGACGTAGAATGACAGGTTCTCGTAGGTTCCACAGAGAGTGAGATAGAGGTAAGAGGGCTAATTCAGAGGAGAAACCGTAGAATAGAATAAGAACCGTACCATATCATTAATGAGTTATAATTAAACAAATAATAATAATAATAATAATAATAATAGCCAAGAGCAGACATACGTAAAAAAAATCATAAACATGTAGCTCCCACAAACACCCGTACACAAATACACGCTCATAGATTCACGATTCACTCACTCACCCACTCATTTATTTATTCTTTCATTCACTCACTTACTCATTCACTCACTCACTCACTCACTCACTCACTCACTCACTCACTCACTCACTCACTCACTCACTCACTCACTCA